>JAPMOQ010018023.1:4156198-4186608 GCA_026543055.1 Argiope trifasciata
TGTGTGTGTGTGTGTGTGTGTGTGTGTGTGTGTGTGTGTGTGTGTGTAAAATAATGCTTTCTTATAAGAACTGTACTATCTTAAACTCAATTTTTCTTAACTTCACCTGATGGCATTCATAGAATACAGTAATAAAATAATTTAATTAATAGATAAAACAAAAATTAAAATAATTTGAACATACATTAAAATTCTGTATTTTTCCCCCTTCCTTCCTACCATTCTGTGCCCATCCAACTGGTTAGATAATGTAGTATTATAGGCACCGGGGGCACAGAATGGAATTATATTATGTATTATCTTTAGAAAACACAAAGATGTACAAAATTTTAAAACAGTAATATATCGGAAAATAATTAAACATCGACTAGAAATTTCCATCTTTGCAAACATGATACCTTAAGGTATCCGACTCCGTTCGAAGGAAATTTTTTGAAAATTGGATTATTGCAACTATTTTTGGTTTTTAGATGTAATGTCAGTTATAAACACTATAAATACAAAAAAAAAGATAGTTTTAAATCTAGTATATTTTGAAAAATACGAAAATTCGTTGTAAATTTTAGTGAAAATTAACCAAAACGGTTAACACTCGACACAAAATGGTAATGCAGCAATCCTAATTTTCTTCGTACGCAACTTATAGAATATGAAGATGAATAAAAGAAGCCCAAATATAGTAAAAAACTTGAGATGCAAAGAAGTGATGGGTAAAAATATACGTATATATGCACTTTTTTCCCATCAATTCACAATTTAATTTTCCTACAAAACCCTATAAAGGAAAAAGTATTTCACCAACAATCAAACTTTTGGCTCATTTCCTTGCCCATATTATTTAAAACACAAGCTGAAATTTTTATGAAAGTACCTCTATTAGTTTTGGAGATATGTTAATGGTAGACAATTTTCATGAAAATTAAATTTGAAGTGAAAATCAAATTTCAGTTGAAAAATGTTTTGCTTAAAATTCCCCAGGATGATAGGTTAGAGCTTCCTTTTCTTAGAAAAAATAAACTCTTTTGGAAAGAGGAAAATTCAACTAAAAGAAATAATAATAATTTACCAATATGGTCTATAAACATTATTTTTAACGTAGTCGGATACCTTAAGCTTTAAATGAAAGCGTAAACAGGGAAAGAAAAATGGACACGCAGTTGGAGAATACGTCGGGTCTGTCTAATGCCACGTGGTCATACCAAACCGAATGAGATTTAGCTCTTTCGAATGAAGGTATCCGACTACGTTAAAAACAGTGGTTATCGACCCCATTGAAGAATGTTTTTAAAATTGTTATTTCTTGTATTTCAGACTGCCCTCTTTACAAAACAGTTTATCCTTTCTAGGAAAAGGAAGGCCTCACCTACCATCCAGGGGCACAGATTTTTCAGCTTAAAATTTGTCTTAACTTCCATTTTCTCGCAACTTTGATTTTCATGAAAATTCTCCACCATTAACACGATATCTCAAAACCTAATAGAGGTATTGACATAAAAATTTCAGATTGTGTTTTAAATGATTTGGGCAATGAAATGAACCAAAAGTTTTATTGTCGGTCAAATGCTTTCTTCATTTACAGGAGTTTTTAGAAACATTAAATTGTGAATTTATTTCCATAAATGCATACATACTTATGTTTTTACTCATCACTTCTTTGCATCTCAAGATTTTTCTTAGATTTTGGTTCATCTCATTCCTTTTTATATTCTATAACCTGGGTGCAAAGAAAAATAAGATTGCTGTATTACCATTTTGTGTAGAGTGTTCATCGCTTTGATCAAGCTTCCTTAAAATTTATCACAACTTTTCCTATTTCTCTCAATGTATTATATTTTCGAATCATTTTGTGGAATTTTTAATATTTTATATTACAATTGGTAAGACATCTAAAAACCATTGTTTTAAATATTTTTTAAAAATTCAATTTTTAAAAACTTTTCCTTCGAGCGTAGTCGGATACCTCAAGTAAGAATTGAGCGCCTTTCGTTGTTAACGAGCAGCGTTAAGGTGAAAGTATGACTGTGCTCGAACACACACCCCTTTTTAGAGGGTGGTCGAACTCATTCATCCATCCGCAAGTCAGAATTCAGATCCCAATCAGAGACCGACTCAGTACGCTCAGCGGTATAATTAGTTCGGTTACTTGGAGGACTTTGCAGTCACGACCTACTGAACTTGCCCCAACTGCCATTAATCAACACGGCCGTCTTTGGCGGAGAAGAGGACAGAACTCGCTACCTTTCGATTGCAGAGACTGGCGCTCTACCAATCAGGCAACCGTGACCCCCAAATTTGATTCTTAAAAGTGCCTACAGAATGGTAGAAAGATGTAGATTTAATTTCCCTTTGAAATTCAACTTAAAACAATTATATATTAATTTATTTTTTGGAGCAAAAAACGAGCCTTTGTATTAAGGTATCCGACTACGCTAAAAGGAAAATTTTTGAAAAATTGCCTTTTTTAACTATTTAAAACCATGGTTTTTATATGTATTGCGCATTATAATACAAAATATTATAAACAAAAAAAAACATTTGAAAGTATAATATATTTTGAGAAATAGGAAAATTTGTAGTAAATTTCAATGCAATTCAACCAAAACAGTTTGCACTCTACAAAAAATGGTAACAGGGCAATCCTATTTGTCTTTCTAAGCAAGTAATAGAATACAATGATGAATGAAATTAACCAAAATATAAGAAACAGATGCAAAGAAGTGATGGGTAAAAATATTCGTATAAATGCATTCTTCCCCTAAATTCACAACTTAAGGTATCCGACTACGTCCCAAGGAAAAAATTTTGAATATTTAGAAATTATTTATGTTATTTAGATGTATTGTCAATAATAAACACTATAAACACAAAAAATTATTTGGAAATATAATATATTTTGAAAAATGGGAAAATTTGTAATAAATTTTAATGAAATTTAACTAAAATGATTAACACTACACAATATTGTAATGCAGGAATCCTATTTTTCTTCGTACATAAGTCATAGAATGCAATGATGAATGAAATGAACCAAAATCTAAAGAAACGTTTGAGATGCAAAAAAATTATGGGTAAAATTATGCACATATACGCATTTTTTTTCCATAAATTCCCAATTTAGTTTTTCTATAAATACCAGTAAACGAAAAAGTATTTCAGCCACAATAAAACTTTCGGTTCATTTCATTGCCCACATAATTTAAGAAACTCGCGCTATGTTTATGTGAATACCTCTATCAGTTTTTGAAATATCATGTTAACGGTGGGGAATTTTCACGAAAATCAATGTTTCGAGAAAATTGAAGTTAAGACAAATTTTAAGCTGAAAAATCTGTGCCTCTGGATGATAGGTGAGGCCTTCCTTTTCCTAGAAAAGATCAACTGTTTTGGAAAGAGGGAAACCTGAACTACAAGAAATAACCCTAAAAATAAAATTCACCAATGTAGCTCAAAACCTGCGTTTTTAACGCAGTCTGATACCTTAAACGCATAGTAATACGTGACTTACTCTATAACATAAAATGGCCCTAAATAAAACACTAAAAATTATAAATTATTTCAATATATCTCTACAATATTTATTCATTATTACCATTGTATTTTCAGGCGAGCATGAGATCATTTCTGACAGAAGAATACTTACTGATATGTCCAACTGATATTGCAAGCACAGAAACGGAAAAGTATCAGTATAATTTTGTTGCTGAAAAGCTTTAAACTGATTTCACAAATCAAGCATTAAACTGCTGATGATCATCACATTTGTAATGGAAAATAATACCTATTATCCATGATTCAAACCTAATACTGAAAAAAATATTATTTTTCTCAATTCTGTAATAGATAAATGTTGTTCTATCAACTAGTTCAGTTTGCTAAACGTCCCATTTTGAAGCTACATATGATCAACTCCGAGAAGTATCTTCTAATTTTAAATTATGATCAAGTAATGAGTGCGACTACAGTACTGCTCTTCACTCTACAATACTCTGTTCTACATCAACATTATGCTATCTGAATGATCTCAGTAGATTTATAGAGAGTCACGATATACTATAAATCATATCGCCTATAATATATCGTCACTGAATCGAGTCCGGAAATATAAACTACAATAAGTGAAAAACGAATTTTCGATAAAAATTTTTAAAAAAGATTGATATGTTCAACAAGTTTTTCTTTCATTTAATATGGTAGATCAAAAAGATTTACCTATTATCAATATCAAATTATATTTATGGAAATAATAAATGAAATCATCTGGAAAAAAATTTAATTAATTTCAAGAAATTATCATCAGCTAATTTCGTTGAAGAAGAATATTTAGAGATTAACATTTTTATTCGTATTTATCGTTTATTTTTATGATACTCCATATAAAAAAGATGGAAAAATGACTTATATGGTAAAAGACAGCTTTTGAATGTCAAGATATATTGCAAGCAATAACTTTTGTGCTAAAAGTAATAACAAATAATAACTAAATTGTTTTGAAAAGCAATATCAATTTTCAATATATTTAAGATATTAAATAAATTTACTCGAATTACCTAAACAACTTTAAAACATATTACAATACATATGAAATCAGTCCAACTAAAGTCACTATCACGTGACAAACATTATTACAAATATCAACACGGATTTAACAGACAATACTTCTTCAAATGGCATTCTGAGAATCTTAATTGTAAAATCGGCAATTTAATTCATAATTAACATATCAATTGTATTTAATTCACACTTTTTTCCATACTCTTAGAACATATACGACAAGACTTTATAATTATTTAGAGGTATGACACATAAACTATTCGTTTTTAGTACAGCAATTAATATATTAAATGGTCGTAGTGTATTTTAAAGAAGTAAATGTACAATAACCATATATTCTTTTAAATGATAAAAGTTAAAGTGGACCACCTCAGAAACCTATCGAAGGACAACTTGATAAAGTGACCTAAGTATTAAAAGAAATGTCTATGATAAATGAAATTACAGCTACGTGTTTTAGCCATCTCTCACGATCATTCACAAGAGATTGAGCCAAATTATTGATAAAATTCCAGAAATTATTAATTGAAAGTCATGAATGATTTTGCAAATTCTAGCTTACACGACTCGAGTCAAATGGCAGAAGGAAATGGCGATATACTTTACTGGAATCAAACAATGGACAGAAATGATAACGTTACGAACTTGAACCAAACATCAAATGAAGATTTCACTTTAAGTGAGATGCTGAATTTCAGCTTTCGAGATTTCCTCCAATTTTTTGTGCTTTCGTTACTCGTTCTGCTCGCGGTTTATTGTGTGAGCAGAACTCTGAAGTCGATATTAGAAAGGCTTCCATTCCGAGAATAGATGCCAAAAATTATTCTCTGGATTCTCTAGGATTATTCCAGGTTTTATTCTCTTCGAGTTTATTGTTAAAAATTTCAAATGCTGTTCAGATATCATGTCTCCTCTTATAGGTTCAGATCTCTGATTGTGTTATTTTAAGATATCGTACAATATGATTCTACTGGGTGTGCCAGAGAAACTTACTTATTTGAAAGGTCAACAAAAACAAAAATTATTGTTTTGATTCTTTTTTTATTTCAGAAAACATTATCCTTTTTTTTTTTTTTTTTTTTTTCATAAAGTTTTAAAAATGATATCGGTGAAATGGTGACTCCCATTGCGTATACACTGATTGAGTCGATTTTTGAAGTCCGCGTCCACTCTTTGCAGCATATCAATCATTATGTTGGCAATGGCCTCGCGAATGTTGTTCTTCAGGTGAGCTATGGTCCGTGGTCGATCGGCATCAACCAGGGATTTCAAAGTGAGCCTCGTCACTGAATAAAAACGACCGCGGCTTCAAGCAGGTTCTCAAGCGGCATTTCACATGCATTTTGACGGGCAACAAAATCGCTTTAAGTTTATTCTTGCAGAACAGCCAATTTATAGGGATGAAATGGAAAGTCTTGATGGAGGATTCGTTGAACAGTTGTGTCAGAAATTCCCAGAGCAGCTGCGTGTTTGCGATCCGAACGCAGAACTGACTGCCTCACTCTTTCGACATTTTCCAGAGTTCTCGTGGTCCGTTGATGTCCATTTCTGGGTTTAGCGACACTCCCGAAATGAGTGAACCCACGACAGAATCAAATGTCGGCCAGGAACGGGTCTGTGTGGAGGAATTTCAAAGCGAGCGCGGAAGGCATGTTGCATAGCAGCAAGTAAGCGACTGTTAGAAAAGAAGCTCTAGTCGGCGAATGCCCGCTGTCCTTTAGACCAGAGCATGATGGCAGCTGCCTAGAGGGAGAAACAAACTTGGGGACTTTCCCCTCCAGTAGCACCACCTATTACCTCTCTACCCACCCAACTCACCGCTCGGGAGTTTTTTTCAAATATGTAAGTTTTTCTGGCACACCCTGTATATTTTGTACAAATGAATACATTATTTTACGTTCATATAATCTTATTTTACATTCTAAATACATGTAGATGTCAGTATCAATAAGATTTGCTTCATAGATGTAAATTTTTAATAAATACTTTAAATTAGTGACTTTTTGAATGTTTGATCGAATGGTGAAAGGACAGGGAAGAAAAATGTCAAGGTGTGTGCTGACATTCAAAGGATAAATTGCATTAATACTACTTTTTAAAACTAATATGATAAACGGCCGAAAAAATAATACCATGCTCTTGGCAAGTTGTGCATTTATTAAGGTATCCGACAACGTTCGAAGGGAAATTTTGAAAAACTGGATTTTTTAGAAACCATTTATGGTTTTTAGATACATTGTCAATTATAAACACTATGAATACAAAAACATTATTTGAAAACATAATTTATTTTGAGAGATGAGAAATTTTATAGTAAATTTTAATGAAATTTAGCCCAAACGGTTTACACGCTGCAAAAAATTGTAATGCAGCAATCCTATTTTTCTTTGTAAGCAAGTTATAGAATACAATGATGAATGAAATGAACCAAAACATCATTAAGAATTTGCGATGCAAAGAAGTTATAGAAAAAAATATACGCATATATACATTTTTTCCATAAATTTACAACTTAATTTTTCTAAAACCTATTAAAGAAAAAGTATTTTACCAACAATCAAACTTTTGGTACATTTAATTGGCCATATCATTTAAAACACAGGCTGACATTTTTATGCAAATACCTCTTTTAGTTTTTGAGATATCATGTTAGCGGTGGAGAATGTTTAGGAAAATTAAAGTTTTGAGAAAGTTGAAGCTACAGACAAATTTTAGCTGAAAAAATAAATGACCCTGGATAATAGGTCAAGCCTTCCATTTTCTAGAAAAGAAGAACTGTTTCAGAAAGAGGAAAGTCTGAACTACAAGAAATGTTAAGAATGTTTTTTAGATCTCCATAGTAGTCGATAACCAGTGTTTTTAACGTAGTCGGATACCTTAAGCACTACTTTGGCGCCAACTGGCCAGTCCTTTTCCTCTGCTTCTCGACAAATTTCCGACATCTTCAGACTTTAATCATTTCAATCTTGGGTTCAGCAACGTATTTTTATCATTAACAGCATAAGTCTAGGTACAAATTAACTACATTTGCAATCATTTATATATATTTCAAATAGTGGTTATCTAAGTTTTGGAATTATAAAAACGCGCATAAAAATTTAATAATTATATATTTGATATATATGTATGTACTCAATCAAGAAACTGACGATGGAAATAAAATTGTGATATAAAAATTATGTTATTCTGATTCGTGTCGATACCATAGCATCTGCTATTTTCGCACGCGCAGTTTCAGGTTTTCGCTTACATGCAAAAGCACAGCTATTGCTGTTTCACGCATGTGCGAATCGCATTAGGAAAGCATTTAAAATCACTATTATAAAACTATTTTTTTATTTTGATAAGACTTCAATATACTACAGCCTTTCTCAATAAACGCCCTTCAAAATGGTACAAATATCTTCCAATTCTCGAATTTTTTTTCTCTTTCAAACGCTTTCATCTGACTTCAAATTATACTATGTATAGATAATATGATTTAGTTTAGTTTAGTTATATTAACGTTCCGTTTTGAAGCCTCACTAGGGCTATTTTGGACAGACCGCGGTCAGATGACGAGGACATCTGAGCTGGCACTCCTCTCACCAAACTTCCACACCACACATGCGGAAGGACGTAGACAATACGAACAAGCAATGAACAGTCGTTCAGATCTAACCACTGATCCGATGTCACCTATTTTTATTTCATATTAAAGCTCATAATATCTAAGTACTGCCTTCAACCACTTTCCATTTTCAAAAGGTTTCGTAGATATTAACAAAACTCCAGTACACATTTTCTGGTGGAAAACTTACCAGCCTCAACTGCAATGCCAATTTTAAGCCTTTATTTCACATAAAAACTCCTAACCCTTGAATTGAGAGCCCCATGGCCACACCATCAACCTTTTCCATAGAAACTGAAAATACTACTTCAATGCACATTCTTTATTGAGAACTTGACAGCATATCACCATAAACAATTTTCACAATTGTTTAAATATTTATTTTTTTAAAAAATCAATTTCAAGTAATTTCTACCAGATTTCATGTAACTTTTTAATCATTTCAATCTGTAAAATTGATGAATTTTACCAACATGTTATATTTACATCTGTTTGTTGTTTCAACGTAGATATTTATTAAAGACATATTTATATCAATTGCATTTGCTGGCATTCATTAGATTTAGTAGTATGCATATAATTTCTTTATGGAATGTGAGGTCCAAAATTTTACAAATTATATTATTTCATTTCACATTGAAGATTTTTTTTTATTGTACCCCTTTCTTTCGAGATAACAGAGAAAGTAAAATATATATTCATCTGACAGCAAATGCAATGGAATTCTCACTTATAACTTCATGGAAAATATATAAGACAGAAGTATTGCCATGCTGAAACAGCAAATAGTCGGAGTTTGAAAAAGAATCAAATAAGTTTATGTGAAAGTAAAATGTATATGTTTGAAAGCTAAAATGAAATTCAATTTCTGATCTATACAAAATTAATTATAAAAAAAATTAATAGTCATATGTGAAGAAAAGAACACGAGACAAACACTTAGAAACTTTTACTATTTATTGAAATAATTTTAAACGATTCACATCTGAAAACATCCATCAATGTAAACAGCAAGAAAAATTCCAGAAATCCTCCGCCGCAACTTGTAATACATTTTTTAAAAAAATCGCCACAGTATGGCAATTTAATGTAGAAATAATTAAAGAGTCCAAAGGGCCGAGAGAAATATTACATTCTGTTTTCAAATATGTTCTTTAAGAAAATTTTAAAAAAGCAGTAAAAGAGAAAAAATAATAAAGTGAGAAAGAGATAAAACTACACTGAATGATCCATTCATAAAACTTTCAAGTGAAATCTGAACTCTTGGCCTGTATAAGCACCTTCAATGCATCTATAACCTAAAGTCTAAAGCTGCTTTATTTATTTGGCTATATATCTATGATTTTCCAATAATTCTATTCTTACATTAAAACTTTCGGATATGGTTACATTCCTAGACAAAATTTGACACATGATACACAATATTAAAAAAACAGAATAATCACAAACCAAATTTTTCTTTTTTCAACGCGAATACAAATCCTATAGAAAACAAAAGCTTTATAGATACAGATGCATAATTTTTTTAATGAGGTACCTAATATAAAAGTTCACAGAAAAAAAATTGTGACATAAATCAGTAATAGCAGACAAAAATTTCAATATGAACTCAAAGGTTTTACAATAAAACATTTCTATTTCTTGAAAAAAGAATTACGATAGATGTAAAAGCCATTGATCAAATTTTTACAATACTTTGGATCTGAATAAATAACCTCCATGCAGATACAGCATGGAAAGATCTTGAACATGAAGATAAAATAAGCAGATAAAAGACATTAATAAAGATGTCATTTCACAAAAGTTACACTTAAAGGCATACATGCAAAACCTCAGGCAGCAAAACTTAAATATTTCATTGTACTATAGTACTTTATTTAACATGAACAAGCACAGAATATATATATATATATATTTCCAATATCTTTTCAAGCACAATGCAACAATTTTATATATATTTATATATATAATAGGTCATCAATATATCTATTGCATTCGAAATATGAATTTCTATAGCATTTATAAAATGTGCAAACAATTTTGAGATTTAATCGCACAATTCAGCAGACAATACACAAATATATATGCAACCATTTTCCCATTTTAAAATCTATTGCTTTTAGAATCTGTAAATACCCATGGAGAATTTGTTTTAAAAAGGTCTTTTTCTAAATTATTAATATAAAATTAATTTGATAAGAAAGGTCAGAAGTTTTGTGAAATGAAGAAATGTAAGATAGTTAGTCCAATAAGAAAAAAAAAAATCATTTATTGCAATTTGAAATGAGCAAATCCATTTACCCCAAAAAATATAAGCTCAATAAAAAAAAAATAATAAAGTACACTATTTACAAATAATTTTATTGCAACCACAAAATTAAGAATTAATATTTAAAAAAATGAATATTATGACTTAGTTTCCACACAAGAAGCCTTCAGTAAGTACCATCCAAGAAAAATTACAGCCTTTCGTAAAAACTCATGCTTACTTGGGGCTTAAAAAAATTTAGATACACGAAAATAATTTTCAATATATTAAAAAAATGCAAGCAAAATATTTAATGGTTCTTCAATCAGTTACAGTTTTTACAAAATGAAATTTTCAATAACTTAGAACTAAATATGCATATAAATACAAAACAAAAAATAGCTACAATAAGAAGAAAGCAAGAACAAAATAAAATTTGAAGGACTAAAAAAATATAACAATATGTTCAAAACAAATTCAATGGAAATTCAGCTACTTGCGATGGCGAACATCACGGTTCTTTTCATCTTGATCGGCCACACTTTTGCTAGAAAGATAAAATTGTTCAATGAAACGTTAAGATTAAATGGCCCAAAATAATAAATAAAAAACTGCACACACCCACTTTAAGAATTTATTAATATAAATAAGGTATACTGATGAATGATATATATCACTCTACTGAACATAGACTCACATATCATCAAGTAATTAAGTTGATATCAGGTAGAAACATAAGTTGATATAAATTAAGCATAGGATCAAACATTAAAAATAAATATAATTGTAGTATTTTGAAATTTTATTCATCTTATTTTAATATGGATTTAGATCAACCTCCTATCTATAACAACTGTCCAAATTTTCTGCACATACCAAGTCATATCACTAAATATATTTCATATACACCAGATTTACAATAAAGCAGAAATCTGCCAAAATCTTAAGCTTTGAATCTAAAAGTCTAAAAAGGTCCAACTTTGATTTTGCAATTATGAAAAATTCATTTACAAAAAATTTTTTAATTTTACAGCACCAGAGAAATGGCACACAGGAGAAAGAAAATTCAAAATTTTATATGAAGATATACTTAATGTTTATATATAGGTATGATTTCCCTCATATCTATAATAGCGAAAATTTGTTTACAGTCAATATATCACTGTACAGAACTGCCTTATACATCTAATTATTAATTTTGAGTGAAATTACATTAGTAGCATTAAATTTATAATAATCAAAGTTCTTTATCAACACTTCTTTTATAAGTCTTTTCACAACAGAAACAATTAGAAATATATTACATTGTATTTGCAGTTTCATTTATAAAATGAAGTTTCTGGTTAATAAAATACTATACATTCTGAACATGCTCCCTTATAATTGAAGATTATAAATTATTATAACATGCATAAATAATTATGCAGTTTTGATTTTTTTTAAATAATCTCATGAATTTAATATACATTTTTATAACTAACAAAAAATCTTAAGAAATCATTTCTGTAATATTATAATATATATATAGCTTTATTTTTAAAAAATCACTATTAGGCTAAATTTTAAGCCTTTAAAATGTTTATTCAATTCAAAAACAAAATTCAGTTATCTGAGCAAAACAAAAGATTGCTTAAAGGATTTCTTAATCATTAATAATGACAAAATAAATCAAACAAAAATAAATGAAATAAAGAATTATATTTTATGTAGGATGAGTCAAACATCCTGATGAATTGCAAAATTTAAACATTTTATGCAAACCCTTTGTTTTAGATGTTCTTCTGTTCCATTTATTTATGATAAAAAAAAACTGATTTCAGTTATGAAAACCTGAATACCATTATTTTATAAAAGTTGTACCATTTATAGTATCAAAAGGTTATACAATTTTGACTTATTTTTTTTAAAGTACATTAAATGACAGAGGGAAAAAAAGGATTACTGATGTCAGTTGAAATGAAGGCAGGGACCAGAATTTTACGATCATTCAAGGAAGTTTCCATTTATTCATCTCTTTAGATATTGTATAAATTATAAAATGATACATACAAACCTCCAATGCTTAACTTATCTCTTTTCTGTACTCATATTTTTTTTTAAATATTTGATCTCAATCAAAAAGTTTCTGGATTAATTGAAGTTTAATTACTTCCATTTCATATTAAAATGGACAGAATATTCAAGACTTTAATAGTGCAAGTTAGACAAGTAATAGTACAAGATTATCAAGTTTGAAGCTTAATGATAATTTAATGATGTAGCCATTAATACCAAGTTATATCACTAAAAATTTTAACAACCCTAATTCTTGGTGAACAGGCAGAGAGCAGTGTTAAATAAGTTTTAAAAAATAACAATAAGACAATCCTTTTTAGATAGAAAAATGGCAAATAATGCTTTCATTCTAATTTATTAAAACAAAAAAGGCAAACCTGGTCAACTCATTCATTTAAAAGTAGCATTACAAAACTTTAGTCATTATTAATATAGAATTTATACATATTATCATTATTGATTTTCAAAAGATGACACATCTGTTTTTAAACTGTCATAACAAAGCATAAAACATTGCAGCAATCTTAACAGAAGGCAATATCCTGCTTAACCATGGCCAGCAAGTCTCCAGCTACAAACCAATTGAAACTTTACAAGGAAATTTGCAAAGAGCGAAACTGCCAAAGACTAAATTACAATTAATAAAGGACGTAAACTGGGTAAAAGAATGAGCAAAACAATTTCTATGTGAATTAAGGAATTTTTAAACAAATTTTAATATAAGTAAATCAATTTATAAATGTTCATTTACCTTTATTAATCTTTTATGTATTTTTTTCAATTTGGAAATGCAGCATCAAAATGAAAAATAATTTAGAATTCAACACATTTTTTTTTAAATTGAAAAACTTTTTTTTTTCCACATTATAGACATTAAATAATAAATTTTTTTGTAAAAAATTTTTCTTATATATATTAAACATATTTTAAAACAAAAACTTCAAAAATCACACAAATTAAGATATTACAGAAATATTTAGAAGCTGCTAGTGTAAAAGCAAGCCTGTAAAGGTAATAAAAAATAAAATACAACATTCACCACAAAATTTATTTAACAGACTTACTTCTCGGTATTATGCTCGGTTTCGGATTCATCGAAATCAGGCTTCTGCCTTCGTTTCTCGTAAATGAAAATAATCGTGCAAAGTACAGCAACTTCTGCACAAATACCCAAGAAGGGCCATAAAGCAGCATACTTATCTGAAAGAAAAATATTCTTGAAATATCAATTTATAACTGACATTTTACATGCTTGAAATTTTCTTAAGGAATATATATAAACTTAATTGATTCCAAGTTTACCACATGTTTAATATGGAAATAATTTCTATATGAACTCATAGTAAACTTAACTAAATTTTAAATTAAGTTTAAGACTCCATACAATGATATTTAGATTATTACACTTTTACATATAATAATCATTTCATTAAGTATAACTGACATTATGACAATAATAACTCCATCATCTTACAAATTAACATTCAAAATAAGCAATAATATAGGATTGTTGTTCTTTTAACATGTTTAACATACTGATGGGGGAAGGGAAAGAAGGTATGTAAAAAAATTGTAAGATTTTTTGGATTTTAAAGATTCTATTTGACCTATTAACAATTTATAACAGTTTCACATTCCAATAATATAATGCATTAAAATATTTTAATTTGTATTTTTATAAAATTTTTTAATGATTTTAAATTTTAAAATAAGAAAATTTTAATACACATTTTAAAGTGATAAAGATATTTTAAAATAATTTGTAACATATACAGCACTGTTCTCATCTAGAAAACATTAATATGAAATATTTTTCATTGAAATAAAGACAATTTTTTAAAAAAATGTTACAATTAAATACCTTTAACTCTCACTAAAATTGTAGCATTGGCTGAACTGATTTCATTTGTTACAATGCAGGTATACTGGGCCCGATCTTCAAATCTAGCATCACTTATAATAATTTCTGTACCTTCCACTCCTCGAGGATCAGTCTTGACAGTAATCCTGGGATCTGACATGTTCAGGTTATCTTTATCTATAGAAAGAAAGCAATCATTTATCCAATACAGGGATGTAATTGAACAAGTGGTAAAAGAATAAATCCAAATAATGCAACATAAAAGAATATACAAAAAAGCATGCATACACTAAGAAAGAAACAGTTCAGAAGAAAATCAAAATTATACAGTTCCAACTGACTTTTGTATCCATTTCAAAATAATAATAAAAATAAGAAGTCAACAGTATGATTTTTCCCAAAGACATAAGAAGTCTACTGTTCAGGACAAGTTTAAATGTATATAAAACAACAAATATGATAAAGTCAAACTTTACTGTAAATGCACATTACTAGCATATTTCAATAAACATTTCTTTGATAGTCGATGAACCTTTGTGGGCACATTATTAGTGTTCCTTATTAGTTTTTTGGTTGTTGTTTTACAATTCTTGCTTTTAAATGACTCAACAAGGATTTCGTGGTTTACTTTTGGGCATCCGTCGCAGAAATACAACAAGTAATTTTATTTTTCAAGAATTATATATGGGGAAAATTCTTGAAACCTGGGAACTCATTTTTTCTTGGATGATTGTTCTCTGCAATTTAGCAGCTTTGCTATGTAGTTTCTTTACAGCTTGCTTTGACATTAGCTTTTTCATTGATTAGTTTAGTTATATTAACATCCTATTTTGAAGCAACACTAGGGCAATTTTGGGATGGACCTCATCATTTTAAACCGAGGTCAGATGACGAAGATGACACCTGAGCTGGCATCGCCCTCTCCAAACTTCCATACCACACCAGGGGAAGGACATTTGGCCCCGATGGATTTAATGTGCCCCAGACCCATTTATACATCAGTTCTTCAGTTGAATCAAGCTTTTTCATTAGGTTTAATTGCTTATCATAAGCCCTTCCTCCTTTTTTTCACTAAGAATTTCTGTTTTGATTCCTTGCAACTCAACTGATATATTTTTAAACAGATTTGTCCACTTTATCTTTAATATAATTCTTTCTGTATATTTGAAATGCAAATTTCTTTAAAGGCAGGAAGAAATAAAAAAAATTGGATAAAAACTGCAAATATGTTGAAAATCCACTGCCATTTAAATATTATATGGTAGGCTTTATTTTCCAAGCTATTCTAATATTTTGATGGTTATTTTCAAAAACTGATCCAAAATACTTTTTCTCTAGGGATCAGTAAAATTTTATAAATTGATATTGACACATTTGAGCAATTACGATTAAAAATACTTAAAATCTAATCTTAAAAATACCAACGAGATTTCAAAATTATGAAACATTACGTTATTTATCCATCATTCATAAATATTTGAAATATTTTTAAAAAAATCAATACATCTACTAGTATAATATTTAAATTATAGTTATTTCCAACTCATTGAACCACAAACAGCAACCAGTTAGTTCATCAGATATATCAACAGCACTTAATTTCATTAAATCTCAAAAGCATTACTGAGATTCATGGTTCCCTAAACAAAGTGTTTTTAGGTACCAGATCATAACAGAAATTAAAGCTGCTTTATTTTAATAACTTCAGCATCTGCTCTGTTAATTATAAATATGAACTATTCTAAAGATAATTCCATGACATCACTGCGACATTAAAATTTTAACTGTCCAGACAATTCATTTCGAAACTGCATGTATTCTTTCATAGTACTAAGGATTCAACATATGCAGAAAACATAGGATTTTCCTACCAACAATGGACAAAAAATAACATGTTGAAATATTTGATGAAACAAAAATAACTTAGAAAAAAAACCTCTTCAGACGCTAGTTTTTCAAAACTGAATAAATAAATTTGATTTCAAGATTTTTTACTTTTACTACGTCTTAGTAAACCGTAGAAAAAAATATTTGTTGATCAAGCAATTTTAAGGTACACATGTGTACCTCAGGTTTTAAGGAAGATAAATTATCCATGATAAAATAATTTTTCTGGTTATTTAATAGTTATACTTTCCCAATTTTAAAATTCTTATAAATGAAAAAATATATAATTTATTACATTCATAATCCATTAAATCTTATTTTAGATAAGATTTCAGATATATATATTACATAAATAGATACTGTACTTTGAGCACTTCCTAGATTTGCATCTTAGATATTTGCATTTTGATACATTTTCATCGCACATGTATTTTGTAGATGGCATGGCATATAAACTCATATTTCTTTTAATGGGGTAAGGACAATTTGTATTGCTTTTTTGTGGGTGTTTTCATCAGATGGCAGCCATGAAAACTCCAAGTCTTTTAGTCATATTTCCATAATTTAACTTTCTTCTATTAATTTGTTTCCACCCAAATATTTACTTGTTCTTGGTGATGAAAAGAATTCCCCCATATTTCAACAAGGGCTGAATTATATACAATGGAAATTGCTATAAGGTCATAACATTTTTAGGTTCATTCCTGAGAGCTTGTTGCATTGCTACCATTTAAAAATATATCCAGCAATCGACAACAACAAAAATCTACAAAATGCATGAATACTTGTGTCGGCCATTTTTGGTCCTCACTTTGCGCATAGGTAACAGGCAAAATAATAGTCAATGCCTCCCATGTGCCTTTTTAATAACAGATTATTTTACATCAGCTGTTTGAATTAGTTATTATGGTTGCATTCAGCCTGTTCCAATCGATACATTACCTTTACATGTGGATACTAGTGTCACAGATTTAATATTTTTCTACTTGAGAAGGCATATTTTAATATCATCTACAATACATTCTCTTTTCATACATTTTTCATAATTTTCAATGCACATAAAATTTTATTTTTCCCCTAAAAGCACTTTTTTGAAAAATACATTTATCTCTTTTTTACTTAAAGCTCCTTGATGTGAGAAAAAAATTTATTAGCTAATAAAATTCCATACATTATATACATGATATAGGATTGAAATATCAAATACTGATCACAAGAGAGCCATAAAATTATTTTTTAATTAAAATTAAAAATAAATAAATATTTTTAAATTTATATCTTATATTACAGAACATAAGATATTATTATAAAAAAGATACATACTATATTCAAGATCATGAAATGATCATCTGGAAACAAGAACTCAAAATATAAACAAGATTGAATGAAGGCAATCATAAAATAAGTGCGAAAGCATCCCAGATACAAATATGTCTGTGTTTGTATCTGGGATATGTATGTGTTTGCATAGTTAAATTTGTATTTTCCCCGCATCTATTTTGGATAAGATAAAGTTTGGCAGTGACTTTAACAAGACACTAATTATTTTATTAAAAATATATACAATATATTTTAATAACAAATGTTTAAAAATGTAATTATGTTTGCTGTATTTTCTGTTCAACACCATTTTCTTTATGTCTCTAATTAATAGCAACAGATAAGAAAAAAATACCGAACTGCAGTCCTATTTATTAATGAAAAATGCAAGCTACATTCTTAAATGTTGAAATGCAAGCATTTTTTCATTAAAACTTTACTTTTCCAGATAAGAAAAATAAAAATGATTGCAGGTACACATCTGTATACCACAGGACTGAAGAGAATAAGAACTATCAGCAAGCTCTTGAAAATCAGAGAAAAAATTACTTGAATAAAATAATTACCAGATTTTTAAAAAATACTATAATTACATTTACTTTTATAAAAACTAAAATTACAATGACAAAAAGAATGTTTTAAATTTAGATATGATATACAATTTTCAATTTTATTTTTGGGTGGCATTATGAAAATGACAGAATTTTGCAATTTTTAATTTAAAAAAATAACTAAGGTCATATTTCCACATTCTAAAGCATATTGATGACAAATTTAACAGTTCCACCTGTGGAACACCAGTTCTCCTTTGCTACTTAAGTACAGCTTATTTAACACTTTAATTTTTAAATATTAAAACTTCATTGCATTTTTTGAATCACGGCATAAAGTTATTTCTTTCAACAAGTATCTTTTCACAAAAAAAAAAAAAAAAAAAAATCAGCAACATTTTTTGAAAAAATGAGATGAAAGAAAAATAATTTTACCTTTACGCCACTGAATTGTTGGTAGTGGAGTTCCCTGAGTAACATTACACAATAATACTATATTCTGATTTTGAACAACATTACGTGAAGAATCTACAGGAGCTATCTTCACTATACCTGGAAAAAAGGAACCAATGTATCATTTTTAATATTAATATTAATTTTAAAAACAAGAAAAGCACAGTTTAAAACATGAAAAAGTTCTTACTTCTAACTGGAATTATAGCTTCCTGATTAGCTGACTTGCAGGTGTAGTTTCCACAATCAGTTTCAAGAGCATTTTTAATAATAAGTGAATTATTAGTTGTTTCTTCCTTAATTCGTTCATCAGTCATATTTAATGGCAAGCCATTCTTTAACCTAAAAAGGACACAAATTGGCAAAATGATTTGAAATATGTATAAAAAAATTACATTTCTAATTAAACAAAATTTTCAAGACATAAATATAACCTAATTGCCTTAAAAGGATTATTTTCATTCTACATTAACAGTTAAATAACTTTTTTTAATGTAATTCTCAAATACTTTTTTTTTAATTTGTATAAAATGCAATTCTCAAATAAATTTTTTTTTAAAAATTTAATACTAAAATAAATTTTTTAAATTAATTCTTAAATGATTTACATAATTTTACAGCTTAAATTGTCATAAAATTTTAGTTCTCCATAAAAAAAAGTTTAATATAATAAAAGGACCTGTAGAAAATAACTTGTAGTTCCTTTTATACACCATAAAATTGTTATAAAAATTTTATACATTTCAAAATAAATAAGAAAAAAATACAATAATTCAAAATTTTCAAATTTAATTCCAGATGTAAGAAGTTACTTTTTAAATGTTGTTTAAAAAATGTAGTTATTTTTTTAATGCAGTAGAGTATTGTACCAATACAACCACAATACTCTAGAAGAAAAATCCGAGTTGTTTTGAGGGGGGGGGGGGTGGAGGAACACAGCTGCAGAAAATAAGCTCATGCTACTTTTTATCAATAGTAGAGTTAAAACGACTTTTTATTACAATCGAAAACATTTACTTACATTCAAAACTATATATTTTGTCGCATACCTTGACATCAGTTTTTATACACTGAATATAAGTCATGTCTACTTGTAAAAAATGATTGAATATGCTTGAAATTTTGAAATCAATATTATCTGTTTGTAATACAGAATTCCTAAAATAGTTACCAGGTTTTAAAATGAAATGCTACATACAATGCAATAACTTTTAACACCAGCAAATTCTCAGATATAAAAATACCAAATGAACAATTTCAAGCTTAGCTCTGAAACTAAAGGCAAATGTCATTTAGAAATCAAACAAAAAAACTATTACACTTAATTGTTATAAAACTTGCTGGCTTAATTATAGAAAAATTCATTATGAATATCAATAAAATAATTGTAATTGTGAACAGAATAGAATATTAAGAAACTGAAAAACCAATCACTTAAAAATCCTAATAACATAATATTGAGAGCTTTAATGTAATTTCAAGATTGATAAAGAAAAAAAATGTACCAACCATTGTATTTTGGCAGAAGCATCCTCTGTATTATTGCATTGTAAAACCAGTGTTTGTCCTGGTGTTAAAATAACTCCTTCTCCTTGATCTTCTTCATTAGTTACTATTGCACTTTCTGAAAATAAAAAGGCACACTCTAATTACATGAACATTATTCTCAACATTCCGTATTCTTTCTAAACCCAGTCTTTTTTCTTTTCTTTTTTTTTGAATACATAAAATATATCCAGTAATTCAATATCATAATATTTTGAAATGAGAGTTTAAAACACTAAAGAGGTATTGTGATTATATTTCAAAAATTCTGAAGTGCTGGGATACTTATCGATACATCACTAAACACATAATTGTTCAAGTTCTAATAAAAAAAATCAATTCATTGAAAATTAATATTTTATAATTTTGCTGAGTTACTAATAAACATAGCTAAAATATACCCATTCATTATTATGTTAACCATTTCACTGTTTATATTTGCATTTATATTTTTTTCAAGAATTAAACAGTTTAGAAAGAAGTTACTTATTTGCTTAATATAACAAGCATTACAATGGAATCAGAAATAATCATTTAAAAGAGTTAGCAATATATGATAAAAATCATTCAACCATAATAAATGTATTTTGAACAAGGCATCAACATACATGATATCAAATTATACAATTAATATGAAATTACTTTAAAACAATGTAAATATACCTTGAATAGATTTACAGAAATGAAACTATATATGTATACACATTACATACATATACAGGTTTATTGTAAATTACACGTCTACTATAGTGGTTTCAAGTGAATTAAGACATATGAAATTATAAATAAGATGCTTTAGGACATAGTTGAAAAAGTTATTAAACTTTAATATTAAAAATAAAAACCAACTAGAAAAATAACTTTAAAAAATTAATTAAAAGAATATTTCTCATTATGGGCACAAAAATAAAATTAATCATTAAATTCTATTAAACATCAACAATATAATTATTTTAATTTCTATACATTAAAATAAACTTATTTAACAAATACATTTATTTGCCTTAATGCAGCAAAATTTATGCTTTAAAAAATAAAATAAAAAGTACTTCTATAGTATATGTTCCAAGACATATTTTAAGATCAAGACAAACAAAATACTATTGTATTCACCTTATATCTGTATTTCAGTTTTTGATTTATTTTAAATTATATGCATTGTATTTTAATATAAATTGGTTACTATCACAAAAATATGTAAAAATAAATTACCCATTGACATTTTAATCATTGCTTAAAACTCCTTAGTTTATTTTCACAGATGTTGACAACAGAAATATATTGAATAAATAAAATCAATCAAGGAATGTTGATAATTACAATCATACAAAAAAAATTTTTTTTTTATCCGGAAAATTGTTTTTAAAAATAAGCAACAGAGACTGAAATATTCAAGATGCAGACAACTCATTTACTTTTAGCTCGATATTCACAATGAAGAAAATAGCCATTTTTGAAAAACCTTAACTGATATATTTGCAAAGTACAATTTCTTTGAATAAAAATAATAAAGGTCATCATAAAAAGTTTTGCATTAGGGAATTTACTCAGTTTTAAACATTCTTATATAAAGAAATCAATTCTTTATATAAGAATTATATAGAGAAATTTCCATTCTGACAAGTAATTCTTTAAATTAACATTCAATAAAAATTTATAAAAATTTGCATTTTATATACAAATTAATATTTCCTTAAAATGAGTCATTGAATATTTCAAGAAAAATAATAGTAGTTGCTAAATTGCAAAATAAATCAGATTTTGTATGATTATTATTGTATACTTAAAAAGAACATTTCCATACTGCAACCCAAAAAAAAATTTCATTACGAAAAACGTCTCTCTTCCAGATTTTAAATTTGTATGAAGAAATTCAGAAAAGTAATAATATAGTATATTATTTAAGAATATTTCTCATTTTTGTTCAAATTTAAGGTTAAATATGACATAAAATAATCAAAAACTATAAATATTTACTCAAAGAAGGAGAAAAAAAAAGAGAATGAAAAAAAATATGGAAACGTTTTAACTAATAACTTCGTATAAACCCAATTCAAGTTTTAAGGGGACATAACAATAAAATTAAGTAAACATAAGTGCCTGTGTACGACAAAGCACACACAATATTTTTCAAAATCGCAACCAAAGAAAAATTCAAAGTTAAAGGACATATTTAATTGCTATAAGTATATTTGAGTCTGAATTCTAAATCCTTAATACTCATTTTTTTTTAAATTAAACCATATTGAGATTTATTTATAAACACTCATTGAACGAAGCGTTATTATTTCAAATTCCCCAATTTTATTTAACAAAAATTCTACAAGCTCAAAAATATTCTTATTATTTAATTGCATTGCATCTTTGCAATCTTTGTGAAGATGAAGAAAACAAACATATAAAAATAAAATTTTCGAAGTCTGCTAACTTATAAATATTTTTGAATGCAAAAACGTTGTTATAAAATGTTATGCAAAAATTTAAATTAATTGATCGAAATTTTCCATAGCAATTAAACATTTGAATTTCTCATTATAAATAATGGAGTACATTAAATATGTTAACAACGTTCATTATTGCGAAATCATTACTCAACGATCTATCAAGTTAAGAAAGCAACCACTTACCAGTTACATAGAAACTAAGAACAGCCAAAAGCACGAACTTGAAGAAAACATTCATGTTTATGGAGTGTAAAATAATGAGTACACATATACAGTAAGTACAATATAAAAATTTTTAGAGAAGGTTTAATGTAACAAATGTTCCGATTTTTAAAGAGTTCATAGATTTACAGTTACTTTTCTCAAGAGACGGATGGATCAATGCGTATACCCTCGGTTCCGTTTCATTTTCGTTAGTCAGCTGAGCATAATCTCGGAACCCAAATGTTGTTATGATGTCGTACTGACGTCACAGATTAGAGATTGACGTAGATAGCAAACATTTTAAAAACCTCATTTGCATTAGGTTTTGTAAAGATGGCATCCTTTGCAATATTAAATTAGAAAATTGAATCCTTTAGTAAGTTATCTTTCCGTTATGTTTGAGTTTAAATTTCACATATGACAAGAATATTTCGATTCTAATGTAATGTAACAAGAATATGCAGACTATACATATAATGTATATTCTTCAGATAATAAAGCTAATCATAATATTTGCCTGTATTCAGAATTTCTTAGTATTATCATCACCAATCTCGTGTTGCTTTAAAAAAAAAGGCCGTTAATATAAGTAAACCAAAACCAAATAATCTCCAATCTCACTTTATAAAGGAAAATGTATATGTGGATCGACACTTGGCATTAAACCTAGAGCCAGCAAATACGAATTTGATAAATTGTTAAAAGTGGGATCTGCGCCTCAACGGAATTTTTTCGACAATTTAATTAATTAAAAATTAGTGAAATTTTAATTTTGTTTCGTTACAGCTTCTAATAATTCAACAGCACAAAAGTGATCTAAACACTAATTTAAAAGTTAGCTTTTTTACTGGTAAATAGCCGTACAATTTTTTTCTTCTGAATTTTGACAACTGAAAAAATAATTTCTTAGTTGTTTTCAACAAAATATTTGATAATTCAACGAAATTTAAACTGTTTTTCATTGCTTTCATCTCTCTTTCATTGTTAAAAGCATTTTTATTTCAATTCTCTAATTTTTTTCCATTGTTGAAAGCTACGGAAGAACAATCTATTTTAATATCTGTGTAATTTACTTGATAAATAAAGATATAAAGTTTAGAGACCACGAAAATTAGATGATAGATCAACCAAACAATAACGTTTTCAATAACGCTAGGGTATCATGGGATACAGGGTAGGATAACTCAAATACATAAGTAACAGAACAGGCGCAATGTTGTTAAAACTAATGCTGCATTAGTATCTGTCACAATCTTATATTTGCAAAATAAAAAATCTTGAGTTAAATCCTAACGTTTAATAATGCATAAATAATTTTAGTGATAATTAACAGTTCTTACCAATCAGCTGGTCACCAAACACAGTAGGAAATAAAAGCGAATTATCAAAGTTCTAGGTAGGAAGCAGAATAATAATACAAAAAATATATAAAATATGACGACAAATCAACTTGAAAAAAATTTAGGAAGAAAAAATATATTTTCACCTTTAATTTTGCATCCAAATATTTTTCCAAAATTGATATAACTATTATTGAATATTTTGTATAATATATTATACTAATTAAAATAAATTCATTTAGCTCAATTTTATTTATAAGCATATCGTTTAAAAACAAGCGTCAAAAGATATATATATCTATTATTTTGTTTCGAAAAATGTCGTTTATTTTACTTATTAGCCATTGCCTTAGTTACATTTGATTTTTACTTTGCTTATTATTTATATGTTAGCTATATAAAATATCTTTCATGGGCCAATAATGGAATTCTATCAATTATTAGATGAAAGATTTGAATTAGAATGGGGTGTGAAAGATAATATTTAAATCAGCTACGAAATCAACGAGCATCATCAGAAAAATTGGAATTTAAATCAACTACGGCTAAAATACGATTGAAATATTAAACAGTTGAGCCATTCCTCTAACAGAAGCAAATTCAATATTTTCACAATATTAATATTATAGAAAAAGATACTAACTATATATATTATATAATACCATGTTATAAAGACAATAAAATCAAACGATTTGTTCCTTTGCTTGAGATGTAGCAGCTAAAGCTGCAAACGATAATTATTTCCCTTTACGTTCACATTGTCAAATAAAATGAGTCAATTGCTGAATGACGAATTAAAGATTGATTTTTCTCACTTTTTTTGTCATAGTCAAAAAAATCTGTATAATTTCAAATATAGATTATAATTTAAAATATCAAGGTGAAATTTTTAAAATGCAATGGAAAATTCATGTCTGTTTCTTTTCTTTTTTTCATTTTAATATTCGTTTAGTTTTTCGAAAGCTCAGAATAATTTATAATAAATTTTAATAAGAAATGTTATAAGTGTTATTCTAATTTCAGATAAAAATCGCCTCAATTACTTAATTACAAATGCATCCGAATACGATGCGTACTATAACCGAAAATTAAATAAATAACTCTATATATTTTGATTTATGCGTTTCTCATAAAACAAATTTGATAATATTCTTATTATTACACAAAATCAATATATGAAACAATAAAAAAAACAGCTTGACATTTATGTTATAAATTTAATTTATTTTTTCGGAATTTTTAATTGATTTTTCACATACGTTGCAAAGTAGTGTACAAATGAAGTTAAAATTTATATTTTAAGGATCTATATTTTATATATTATTTATTTATATTATCTATGTTTTATTTATCTAATATAAACTGCCTGCATATTACTTTATTTTACTGTACTTTCATTTTCAACAATACATGGATTAAGTGAGACAAGCTTTATAAGCAATTGGCTGCAGTAAGAATAGAAAAATTAAAATTTAACTTTTTTTTCTGAATATCTAAATCCACTCACACAGATTTTACTTTCTCATATATAAAAACTATATAAATCAACAAAAATTTCAAACTCGAGATTTTGATAAATCTCCACGTTTTAAACCTACCTGAGTTCGAAAAACACATTTTTGGAAAGTGTCTGTCTGTCTATCAGCGATAAAAATAACTATTAAAAAAACCCTCTGAGCTAGATTGTTGAAATTTGGTATACAGTCTTTATATCACATTCGTAAATTTCTATGAAATTTTGAATAAAATCTTTGCGAGAAAACCCATCTGTCTGTCTGTCTGTTTAAATATAAGTTAACATTGTAACTATAAAACGAAGAGAATCCAGATGGATAAGATTCAGTACACAAATTTATTAACTATAGGGTAGAACTCTGTCAAATTTTGATCTAAAACTAACAATGGATTGATTGTCAGCCGATCTGTACTTTCAGAAGCATATAAATGCGATAATTTAGAAGCACTTAAATATATCAGATTTGGTATGTGTGATTTAGTTTTTTTGACTGCAAGTGAAATTCATAAACGCAGTGACTAAATTCTATGAATTTCTGAATTCGACTTTGTGACTACAATCTGTGAAATCTTAATTTCAATCGATTAAAAAAATGCATCTGAAATACAGATAAAAGTCATATTTCAGACGCAGTAAAACTACGACAGTAATATTACAACATTACTATTATTAATCGCTAAAAATTTCGCCAAGGATGATGCAAAAATCAGGTAAAAATCTCAATATCTCGCCAAAACAGATACTTCGTACCTATTGTACGCCAGTGTCATGCAAGACATTCTCTAGCCTTAGATCTTAGAGAGTATGCGAAAGTTTTGCCAATCGTTAGTTGTCCTCGCAGTAGAACAGATAATACTTTCATGTTTATATAAAACGTAATCATTTTGAAAAAAGAAAAACAAACACATTACTTCTTCATCTTTATAGAAAAATTGATTTCATTATTATTGAATTCTGGAAATTCTACAAGTAATGATGCCACACGTAACTTTGTTTAGAAGACTCGGTTATAAAAATAAAACGATTCTTTTAGTAGTATAAATATTTTATATAAAAATAGTAAAAATATAGATTTTCTCCTGAAAATCCAAAACGATAGCAGTTTAAATGCATTCAATATGTATGTGAAAAGAAACCCCTCAAGAACAGGAATACCTAACATAAGATCCAATTAAATTTCTTATCAATAGACTGATTACTTACAGTATTTTGTGTGATTAAAAAATTAATTCTGCATTCTATCTCTGATAAAAATGACAACATTCTGAACATATGAATAAAAATAGAACAAAAAAAAATCTTTTGCTGCTTTCAGTTAAAAAAGTTTTAAATTAAAATTTATTGATATGAAATGTAAATAAAAAATCGTTCCCTTCGTATTTGTAAATAAAACGATATTTGTAGATAGTAAGCTATGATATAAAACTTATTATTAAAAAAACATTTATTATTTCTTTATATTATTATTTCAGTTATTACTTTTTTATTACTTTATATTATTACTTTAATAATGGAATTTCATTACAAGAAATAATTTTCTCAAGAAGCACAAAAATATTCATTAATTATTAAATGTTATTGAAATGAATGATGTTAAGAAATGTTAATAATATTTCAAATCTATATTTTGCGATCATTTATTAGCTAATAATTACTCATAAAGAACATCATAAAGAAAGATTAGAAATATCATTCCTTTTCTCTAATTTCTCCGCTACATTAAGAAATGGACAAAATACTCCAGAAAAACTCCTACATTTCTGGCATATGTATTAGAAATAAGATTGTAGCAAAAATGTGGCTAGAAGTATGTCACAAGAGTTTCTGAAAGAGATGGCGGCAGCATCAATCAAAAAACATCATTTCATTTATCATTGCAACTTGTAAACAGGAAACAACAATTCTTTTCTTTATTATTTATTTATTTGTATCAGATGGGAGATATTTGTAACTGTTACTCTCTAGTACATGAAATATTCAGAAAGAAATAATTGTTATTGCTAATACTCAAGATTTCGATAATCTCTGCGTTTTAGACCTTTCTAAATTCGTACAAAAATGTTCTCAAAATCAAAACTGGATAGATAAGTGAAATTTGATGTGTGCGTTTTTTTGTTTGAATTTTGAAGATCTCTAAATTGAAGCGACAGATTTCTTTCAAATTTTGGTGAAATGATCACCGTTAAATCTTTCTAGCAGTCTGATTATATACGAATATGATGACTCTAAAATGGAAAAAAATCTAGTTAAATGAAATTCGGTGCATGATCTTTATATCATAATTCTAGATTTGATGTATAATTTTGGTTCGGATTTGAAACTTGAAAAAATCCAAAATGCACACACAGCACTCTCTTGACAATATGAAGAATTTAAACATATAATGCATCTTATTCATGAAGTATGTGATAAAATTTAGGAGGAAACGATCACTAGAATTCCATTAAAATGTTTAAAAAAGAATCGCAGTGTAAATTTTCAATCTGAAGAAATGCAACTTTTAGCACGTGACTGGATAAAATAAAAGAAATATAAAATGAGATATTTTCTGTAAAAAATAAGGATTCTATGATCGTTTGTAATATCTCAATAATTAATTCAATAAATCTTCTTTATTTACGGTAAACCTGATTGAATTTAGACAGGATATGCATTGAAATCCCGACTTAATAGTGCAATGAACAAATAATCGTAAGGCTTCTATAATAATATGAGTTACGTGACTTTCGATGTTTAAGTATATCTGACAGAGAAATTATAAAGAGAGCAAGACACATAAGTATTTAATTGAAAATTTTAGAACGCATTACTCTTGGCGAACCAGCTGGTCGCCAAAGGCGGCTAGTATTATATAAATCAATATATATTTAACTGTAAATGCAAACTTATTATTGAATCGGCTAATGAATATCCCTATGCTTGAAATAATCAGAAAAATAATGAAGCGGTAAGTTAGCCACAACTACTGATCCCATTCCACCAATTTTTATTTCACATGAATCCATGAAATATAGATTTGTTCTTAAGAAGAACCTGCCATCTAATATTCTCCGTTTTCGGTAGAAATTGGAGAAACAAAACTTCTCGGCACATTTTTAATGGGAGAATCCAGTGACAAATTATATCGAACCCAATTGCGGAACTAGTTTCAAGAAGGTTTATTTGATATGAAAACTCTTGGCCTTTAGATATATTGTCAATAGTTGCATGCGACCTTCTTCTATCATCCATACTGTAACGATTCAGCTTCTTCCCGGCCTGACCATGTTGGCTTCTTTTTTTCACACGCTCCATATACCGATTCCAGACTGGTTTCCTCAATGGCTACGTTTTATGGCGATGTCATTGCTTACAGATGGACAGGTGGAGAACCCTCCTTCTAAGAACGGACATCTGGCCCTTTAGAGTGAGTCCAGATAAAGGACCACCAGTGCACTAATCGTGTCTGCGACACAGATGTAAAGCATGCTTTGCGTCCAGTTGTGAACATCCACGAACTTTCCTGTGGTCGGCTGTAGACCAGTGAAGTTTTTACTGAACGACGATTTTAGAATCAGCAGTCCAAATGCTCCAATGTGGGCGAGAGGTGGAATCTAAGTAAAGGAGAAAAGGCTAGGGTTTTGGACAGAGAGAGGAGAGACGAGGAGTTGTTTTGGTGAAGAGGTCAAGAGGAGATCGGTGAAAGCCAAGCGTTCGAGAGAAGATTCCACCCTATAATTTCTGTGGATTCCTGGAGCTAACCCCGGTACAAGCGCGACACTTTGACGGCTGGTTAGCTGTTCTCGTGAGTTTCTCCGAAATATCGAGAGAAACTGTTCTTGTGGTGTTCCACATAGACATTTCATTTAACCTAGATGATAAATAGTATTTTTTTCTGTAAATTAAAACTGTAAATAGAGTAATTTGATTAAAACGCTACCCTTTATTTGATCGGACCAGATCGAGATGTTGCCATACTCCCTTTTCAGAAAGTTTGAAAAAAAAAACGGGAAAAACATTACTTTACTGTATATTCTCTATAGATAAAAACCTTGACAGAATTTATAACCACAATCATTGTATATATTTCGAAAATTCTTGTTTCATATAAATGATTATTATCTCTCAATACATTAGCACCAGAACCGGCCATCTGGGGGGTGCGACGGGTGCTATACACCAAGGCCGCGTAAATGAGAGGGGCCCCCACCGTGATTAAGAGTTAAAATAGTGTTCTGAACAATATCACAATTACACATACTAAAAGTCTTCAAGCGTGTTCCCATGTAACTGATTGAGCATCGACTGACGCCTTTGCTAGGCAAAGATCGCAGTGATATCTATGAAAAGGCGGGAAATGTTCATTTATGAAGAAGGAAATTCCCTTTAAACAAGTTAAGATAGAGCGGCGTGCCCGGCACCCAGAAGTCGAGGCTGAGTTCAAATGGACTTGTAAAACCTCAGTTACCTACTTTTGTCAATGTCTAATGTAATATTTTTTCACAATCCTTTTCATTGCCAGTAACTAAATGTAATAAATGCTGAATCCTCTTTCAGAAAATTGAAATTAAATAAACTATTATCTTCCGTCAAGCACATGGGTATAATGCTTAAACGCTTTTGCTGAACTGAGTATTGAAAAAGAAATTGGAAAAATTGTCATTTTCCTAGAGTAATGAATAACAAAAACCAAAATCACGCACATTAAATACATACGTAAATGTTCGGTTTGTTTTATTATTATTATTATTATTTTGCTAAAAATTTAGGGCCCCAAATGATTTTTTGCACCCGGACCCCTTCCTAGAGAAGGTCGGCTCTGGGCATAAGCAATTGAGAGTTGTTG
>JAPMOQ010018023.1:4187008-4278510 GCA_026543055.1 Argiope trifasciata
ATATTACACGAACAGAGTCGCGGGTAATAGCTGATATGGCCAGGCCATAAGTGGCATCAATTTCATTTAAAATAAAAACTGGCAAAATCGTATAGTGATTGAGACTCGGAGAGCGGCTTTGTTGTTTTACCAATTACTTCCACTAACAATAAAGATGTGTGTGTATGTGCTGCTGCTGCTCTGCAGCAAATATGATATAGATGGCTCTGTACCATGCCTGTACAGAATTTGGTACATGTTTACAATGAAAAATTAAAATGTGGACGACGAAGCGATTGTTTTGAAAAATGAATTGAAATTTTTATTAATTAAAAATGAAATGAAATTTAACTACATCTTTAAAATAACTCCATAAATTATTCTGCACAAAACATATTTAACCCATTTTAAAACGTAAAAATGCATTGTTTTAATAACATCTATTTAACTGTAATACAAGTTTTTTCCTGACTACTGGAAATTTTGTAAAAATATTCTTGTGCAATTCTCGGTAATCTACTCGGTTTCTCTATTCCGTCAAACTTTTTGTTCCCTGATTTTATTCATTGATTTTTGAAATCCAAGAAATAATGATTTTAAATATCTCTGTAGTTCGCTTAACGAATCAGAAACCGAAATTACGATGTCGTGAAATTTAGAAAATAGATAATTCAGGCGATTTCATTTTTAATAGCATTATGATGTCATGGAACTTAATTCTATTAGAAAAATCCATTTACGCAATAAACAGAACATACGAAAAAGATAACTTTTAAAAAAGATAAATAATATGAAAAATGATGAAAAAAAGGTAAATAACAAAGCTAACTCGTTTGTTCCCCAAGGACGATTAATTATTGCTTAAAATACAAGCTAATGAAAATATTATTGAAATTGCTTACGCAATTTCGATGTAATTTCATTGAAGTGAATAATAAAAAGTTTTTATTTGTATATTAAAAATGAAACATATATATATTTTTAAAAATATAATTTGAAAAACAAATCTTAACAACCTGACGCATAGATTGAGATACTCTCAAATAAACTGGAATTATAACCAAATTTCTCACTTTTATAAAATGAATATGTAAGAATTTTTTTGTTTTGTTTTTTATGACATTCGTTACGATTTTATATCTCCCTCCTGTTTTCTTTTTTTTTTTTTCTGTTCTCTCTTTCTTTTTTTTTTTTTTCTTTTTTTGAAGGGTTTTTTTTTTACGAATTTTATTTTCATCTCCAAATTTTAGATTTAATTTTTTTTAACACATAGACAAAAGAGTTTTCCTTATATTTTTATATTTATTATTTTTTAATCCAAGTCTTTATTTCTTACCAAACGTCTTCGACGATTAGCTGTTACTTCGGAATTATTGATTTGATTATTCATTTCAATTCAATATTTTATGTGTGTTTGAAATTTCAAATTTTATAGTCTTGCAACTAGTACAGTTTTTGGAGCCTTATATTGTGCAATGCAACGCCTAAGTTTTCCACTACCTCAGATAAAATTTATATTGTAATCTACATTAACAATAAAAAGGAATGTATATGTTTCAAATAATTTAAAATAAGTTTATAAAACATCTGAAAATAATTAATGTTTATAAACAGAATTTTTATTCAAAGAATTAACGTTTTGGAAGGAAAAAAAACCTCTGTATTTAAATCAAAATATTTTTAAAAAAATGGAAACAAAGATACCTAAATTATTCACAGAAATTATTTTAGTTATTTTTACTCTTTAATACTTCCATTTTTTAAAATCTTTGCTTATAAGAGAGATGAATATATGTACGTTGCCGTTTTGCAGGCCAGATTTACAACTACAAAATTTAGTAGTAGTATGCAGCTTAGAGCAATTTAAAAAAAAAGTTAATTAAGATTTTAATCAACAATTAAACTTTTTTTTAAATTTATTTTAAATGGATAAATTATTTTGATTTTAAATAAGAGATAGTTTAAATTTAACTAATCCAATAGTTATTTAAACCTGCAAAAACGAAATGGAAAACGTACTTTAAAAATATCAGAACTATTCATATCTCAAGCTTGTATGTTCTACAGAATATATTTTAATTTTTTACTTATTATAACAATAAAGAATTAAATAAAAATTTGTTTGAATTGATACAAAAAATTCAGTATCAAAGAAATGTTAATCCAAAATACGATGCAATAAAATGTAAAAAATATGCCATCAATAAAAAAAAATATTCATTATTGCCTACTTCTGAAGTTCAACTGTAGTTACCGCAATATCCAAAAATTTTGTTAAAAACGTGCTTCGCATTGAAACATATTCAACATGGAAAAAACAAAGACGAATCGTTATATTTTGATTACCGAAATTTTTGAGTTATGCAGACGATAAGCAGCAAAAAAATAATAATTTTCAGATTAAAAAAATGTGAATTATTTTAGCTCAGCAGACGAATTTTTTTACTGGCCAATGGCAATTAGTTTAGCATAGAATAAATTATAGGCAGAAGAAAAAATGGAGTTGAAGTGAGAACATTATCGAGCTATGATTTGCTATGTTTTTAAAAATGTTATTAATCAAGTAGAATACGTTCAAATTCTGTAATGAAATTTTTAAGATTTGCAGACGATAAGTAGTTAGAAAATAATAACTTTTGTATTTGAAAAATGTGAATTATTTTAGCTCAGCAGACGATATTTTTTACTGGCCAATTGCGATTAATTTAGCATAGAATAAATTATAATCAGACGAAAAAATGGAGTTGAAATTAAAAAATCATCACAATACGATTTGCTATGTTTTTAAAATGTTATTAATTAAGAAGAATACGTTCAACGTCTACAAATAGCATTTAGAAATGAAGGTCTATATGTTGCGACTGTATTCAGAGAGTTTACAGAATTTCATAATTCTCTTCTGGATAAAGAACACACAGTAAGACCATTGACAGCAGATATCCCAGGTAATGTGTTCGTTAGAAGGAACTTAGCAATTCACAGCCATACATAAAACTAAATATGAAGAATTGGACATGTAAAAATAGTTTACCGCTGAATTTCCTCATGATTTAAATGAGCACCAAAAAGGACAGCATGTTAGAATAAGTAAAGATTTTTTTAAATATTATTTCAAAATGGTGGTTACAACATTATTTCTAAAATCATAACTGATGATGAAACGTAGAACCATTTTTTTGACGTTGCAACTCATCAGTAAAATAAAGTACGGGTCTTTGAAGATAAGTCCACGCCCAAAATGGTGAAAAGACAACGTGCCATTAAAAAAGTAATATGTGCAGTTTTCTACAGACGTACAAGACAAATCAAGTTGGAAGTCAAGAAGACGTCAACACTTGCTAATATACCTATAAATATCTTCAAGAAGTGAATGTTGAATATCATTCTTCACCATGACAGTTCATCATCTCATTCAGCAAGATTGACTGTTAAAAGTTTGAAACAAAAACATATCAAAGTGAAAGAGCATTCACTTTATTCACCCGACCCAGCCATATTTGACTTTTAGATATTGTTTTTGAATCTGAAAAAGATTAGTTTAGTTTACTTAGTTTAACGTCTCATTGTAAAACAACACTAGGGCTATTTTGGACGAACCTCCTCATTTTGAACCACGGCCAGATGACGAGGACGACACCTGAACTGGCACTCCCCTCTCCACATCAGCGGGAGGGCGTTTGGCCAGACAGATTTAGCGTGCTAGAGACCCCCTCACACGACGGTTCTTCGGTGGAATCGAGTCTCGAACCTGAAACCCTCCGGTTCCGAAGCCTAGACCTTACCATCAGGAAACCGAGGTGGCAAAAGTAGGTATGCGGAGTTCCGGATAAAAATCGTAAGCGGACTGTATAACAGCGTTCTGTTTATTTTATAAAAAATTGTTGACTCCAGTATCTAAGGTTACCATAGCAACGCCAGAATCCATCTCACCCCGCCACGTCATGCACAACAAATCAAGTTATGGTTACAGTTAACAACCAAAAATATTATTATAGTGTATTAAGGGGAAAATATTAAAAAAGATTTATCATTGAGCTTTATATCGTTTAGCTCGTGCAGTGTCACATGGTTGCCAGGCTGGCGTAGTTACAGAATGCGCCAAGGGACGATGATCCGTCGCCAATGATTTTATAAATGCGGCACATTAGGGGTGATAGGAAAGATGAAAGCAGATGCTTACATTTAACAGCACGGTAAACTCGGAATTAGGAATTAGGAATTAGGAGACGTAAAATCTGATATTAACTCGCAATACTGTGGGTAAAAGATATTATTTCACAATAAAGTGCTTAGAGAAATTGTAAAGAAACATTGAATTGTGATGAATAAATGAAAGATTTCTGTTCTTAATATTTAGTAATTCCCTTTTTTTTTTTTTTTTTTTTCACGAAATAGTAAATTTTCTGGTTAAAATACTTTATTTGTTATAGAATTTTTTTGATATCGTTTTGAAATTAGCAACATTAAGTAATCTCAAATGCATTTAATGATATTATATGAAATATTTTTTTGCCAACTCTGAACGTTTTTTTTGTTGTTGTTGTTGTTTTTTTGCTGCTTGAATAAACCATATATTCATGCAAAGCGCAATTTTGAGTTATCAAAAAATAGTACAATCAGTCACGATAAGACACTCGTATATATATATATATATATATATATATATATATATATATATATATATCGAAAGTTTACATAATGGGTTAGAAATCAAGGTCAAAGAATGAATAAGGTCTCCGAAAATGTGTTCAGCTTTCCGCAGCTCACCCCTTAAGGAAGTAAAATCATCGAAAAGTGAGTCTCCAGATTAAGAAATGATCAATAGACAAACAGAGAGAGTGGAATCAACAAAACGTTTTGGTATAATCTCTAATAAGAGAGTTATTAGAAAGTAGTGAGAAATGCAATTTTATACACTGGATAAAATTATGGCCCATAAGTAAAATCTTGAATGTCACTGGTGAGCAATAGTTTCCAAGAGCAATCTTTGGTGTGAATTTAGCTTTTTTACTGAATGTATCTTGCGATCTTTGGCGATTATTTTCGTGATTAAATCCTAGTCATGTGGTTAATAATAGTCGAAAACCTAATTTGTATTCCATAAGAGTTTCTTTACAACCGATTAAAATAAAAATTTGCTATCAAACTAAGATTTTAATCATAAAATCCCATATCAAATTTGACATACTAAAGTCACTACCATTTTGGGAAATCATGTGGAGATTACATTGCCTGGGATCAATCTCACTATGTTAGGGTTCGTAAACGTGTAATATAGACAAAAGTGATCACTCCTGTCCAGAGGTTGTTACTGGTATATTAAGTTATCACCACAATACAAGGGGGCTGTTTCACATCCCTCACGGATAGAATATAAGACGTAGAATAACCATCCCCGAACCAGGACTCGACCCCGGTAAGCTCTGATCATGGGAAAGACGCGCTACCTCTAATTAAGATAACCTGCCTGTATATAAGTTACCATTAACTACAGAAATAGGTTTCATGAATTCAAAATACATTTGATGAGCTATTCCCATCGCAGAGTGTATAAAATAATTTTTGTTATATATTTTCATCTAATAATATGAATATTCTAAGCTTTTCAAAAATATTTTCTGTCCCATGATTGTTTTCTGTTGAAATTCTAACAAATTTCAACAGAAAACAAGCAGATTTCAATTCAAAGAAATTTCAACAATAAATTTTCCGTTATTATTTTCAGTTTACTATATATTTTAATCGAATAACACGAGTATTCTAAGCTTTACAAAAATATTTTCTGTTCCGTGATTGTGTTTTTGTTGAAATTTTAACAAATTTCAACAGAAAACAAGCAAATTTCAATTCTGAAGAAATTTCAACAGAATTTTTCCGTGATTGTTTTCTGTTGCGATATATTTCCATCGGATAATAAGAATGTTCTAAGCTTTATAAAAATATTTTCAGTTCCAGTGATTGTTTTCTGTTGAAATTTTAACAAATTTCAACAGAAAACAATCACGGAACAGAAAATAACTTCCTCTAGTATCGTAACACTACAAATACAAGAACATCGTAACATTACAAGATGATAAAATCCGATTATTTATGAGAAAAATGAACACTTAGACAATTGTTTCTTTTTAGAACACGCGATTAGAAAACAGGGAAAAAAAAAAAAAAAAAAAAAAAAAAAACCACGCAGTATTTCAGAGAAACAGACAGGCAAAATTTTGTTTGAACACCTATAACAATAAGTTTCCGGCTTTCGTGTGATGCAAGATTCGTTTTAAAAACCAGAGGTAAGATTTTCTTACAAATCGTCATTCATTTTATTGAATGGGAAAGCCTGAAATATTGCCAACCCTTTTTGTACAATTATTGCATGAAATAAAATTTTCAACCACCAATAAGTAGAGGACATTTTAAATTTATGTACGCTTACAAAGGAATTTATTTTTAAAAGGTAATTATTAAAATGATTTCTTTTGCTTTCCGTATTCTAAACATATAAAACATTAATGTAATCATAAAAAAAAACCACGAATTATTTTGGTTATTTTAATTGATTCTGGGTCATTCGTTTTGCTTTCATATTAAAAAAAAATTCGATAATTTTTAATTAATTTTTTCAAACTTTTTCCTTCGAATGTAGTCGGATACCTTAGCATCAAAAAGATACATTGAACGCCGAGTCAAAGGCACTAAATAAAGTAGATACACGAATAGTTTTTTTAATGAAAATTTCTTATTCCGAAAATGACCGATTTAGTTAATCGCATCCTAAATAAGGTTCAATAAAAAAAATCGATCAAGTTCATTTCTAATCTAAATCCAGTCATGCTTGTTTCATTTCACTGCTGACGTAAAAAAAAAGATCCTTCTGAAGATGTTTCGTAACAAGGCAGTGACACTGTTTTTTTTTTTTTTTTTTTTTTTTTCCTTTTAAGATCAGTGATGTAATAGATATCTCATGCTATATTTCACCATATTCTATTTTATTTTAAACCTGAGAACAATAAGACTATAAATTTCAATACAAAAATTCAACTTTTTTCTTTTCGATCGTTTTGTGCAGTGGAACGAAATGATATGATTTTTTAACTTTCGTATAATAACGAAAACCAACGGGAACGGTTCCTCTCCCCCCAAAAAAAATCTTTCTGGCACACTTTTTAATAAATTAAGAATGCCTTTCTGGCACACTCTCTAATAAACTTAGAATGCCTTTCTGGCATATTCTTTCATAAACTTGGAATGCCTCTCTGGCACACTTTTTCATAAACTTAGAATGCCTTTCTTTTGCACTCTTTAATACCTTTAACTTTAACTTAGAATGCCTAACTGGAGGACGAAAATTACGAAATATTAACTTTCGGCATGAAGTTAGCATTTTTACTGACTCCATCGCGCCATCCTTGGCGAGTTATTTGGCAATTAATCCCTGAAATGTGCCAATAGTATCCAAAAATTGAATTTGTATTCTAGACAAATTTTTCTTAACCGATTGGTGTAAAAATTTGGCACAAAACTGTATTTGTAGTCTATGAAATCCCATGCCAAATTTTATGTATTTAAATCATTGTGTTTTTGAACTGTCGCGTTTACATGTTTCTGAAAGTACAGACCGATAGATAGTCCACCGCAATGTGCATTGCTAGAAATTGATCGCTTAATTTATCTTCATTTTACTTTTTATTCGAGCAACTAAATATAAACAAACATATATGTAGTCATGGATGGGACAAAATGCCCATTCTACCTCATTCAGATCAGTGCCTTGGGTCACTGATTGAAGAAAAGAAGCTTTTGAATGAGAAAGTTAAACTTATTTACAGAAAAGACATTAAGAATTACGACAGGACAGGCTTTTTACAATAAAGATACCTTTAGATGACACCATAGATGAAGCCTAATAAAGTGTCCCATGGCAAAACTATGTGCCACCGTTACATATTAAAGAATCATATTATCGAATCGAACGACTCCCTCTCTCTCCGTCTGCTGAGCGAATGCTCACAATTTACTTTTTTAAAACTTGAGGTCTCGCGTCTTAGGCTTTGGATGAGTGGTATTCAGTGGAATCCCTGGTGCCATCGATTACAATAAAATAAAACTAAATGTGGAATGCTAATTAATCTCTACATACATAAATGCACGCATAAAAAGTATTACACTACATCAAGGAAAAGTATATAACTGATGATTTACAAGTCCATTTGAACACAGCCCCAGCATCCAGAAGTCGCGGCATTCTGTCTTAACATGTCTGAAGGGGATTTCTTTATCAATAAATCAACCCCGACTTCTCCTTTTGTTGGTATCACCACGATTAATGCATAATAACGGGGTCAGTCGAATGTCAGCCAGTCATACGGAATCAAGCTTGTATACTTTCAGTGTGTAAAAGTTATTATTGTTCAGAACACTATTTTAATTCTTAATCACATTGGGAATCCTCCCTCAGTTGCGGGGCCCGGTTGCATAGCATCCTCCCCTAGTGCCTTGATTGCTCTTTTCATTTTTAATAATGTAAAAATGTTTATATATAACATCATTCGAAAAAATGAAAACTATATACTGCCATTTCTATTTGATTTTTTATTTACGATACTATTATCAATTTATCCACTATAAACATATTTTTTGTTTAAAAAAATCTTATGGTTGTTATATATATATTTCGATATAAAATACGAAAAGTGGAATAAAAAATGCAATAATTTTCGATCTATTGAGATTGAACTGAATAACTCAATGGACGGGCAAAACGCCCTCTCCTGCTACAATTCCGCTGCAAAATGCGCCCCCACACAATGTGTTAATATTATGTTTAGTCAAAAAAGTGAAACAATATCAAAAGTGAGTGAAAAGGTGCATCAAAAAGTGAAACAATATTGCGAAACTTGAAGATAGGTTGATTGGATATTTAGGTTTCTAACAGCGCTTTGATTTTCTGGGAGGTTTTTATCAAAAAGATAAACAAAAAATTAAATAAATAAGATAATTAAAATATCATATTTCCTATGTCAAACGATTTGGCGGCATGTAATTATGAAAAAGGTTTTATTTGAAATCAAGCATAACCAGTACTTTCGGTAAACCAGCTGATCGTCTGAGGCAACTAGATTGACAGAATATTTATTTTACAAATTTAGATAAATTAAGATTAAATAGATTTAATTCTAAACTTAGATAAATAAACCGTATATTTACATATTTAGTAAATCTATGACATCATAGCATTGGTCCCTCTTAGAAAAGTTCATATGATCAGAGCTTATATTGAACAATTAAAATAACACATTTTTAACGACTGATGAAATTGGGGAATTAAAGGAATAAAAATATATCTAAACGAGGGTGAAGTGAAACATAGTGTGTCTCCCTAGTTTCTCGCCAATATGGAAACCCAAAGGAACATTTTTCTAGCAACCCTAATTCTGTTTTGTTTACTACATTTAACAATAGCTGAATTGTTCATGAACTGCAACTATTTTATGAAAAATGTTAAATAAAAAATATCGATTAAGGATTTTAATTTTGTTCTATATTATAATTGAAAGTTTTTTTACAATTAATAAGAAATTTAATTCTATTTTTTTAATGTAAATACGAATAGGAAATATTTGTTTTCAATTGTTAGAATGGACTTTGAAAAATCGTCTGAAATCGTAATTTACGAAATCGTCTGCGTTCTCACATTAAAAGATAGCTGCAATGGAATTCTTCGAAGTTCTCGTCATTCTTTAGCTGCTGTAACATTCGTTCCGTTAATAATTTGTGATGTAGGCAATTGTGCAAGAATGGATGTCGGGTAAATGTATCAGGTAAATCTGCAACATGGATGAAGGGTGAGTGGAATATATATATATTTTTAAGAGTTGATAAAGTTATGAAAGGATATTTGTTTGTATATGTACTTGTGGCGTTGGCAACAGAAGTACTTACAATTCAAGTACATTCTACTTTTGGCATTTTCAACAGCAAGAAATTATTATTATTATTTTGGAATAACTGGATAATGGAACTTGGCAAATGTTATCTTTTTCCTGTTTAATTTTACTGCTGTTTAAATTTCGAGTTTAGTGAATCATTAATATGTATTCATATTATTTCATCAAATATTTAAAGTGCTTTAGTAATTATTAATTAAATATTTATTTTCGTAATGGATGAAGTTTTGATTTATTCTCCATCGCTAAATACTGTTCCCGTTATCCCACACTATCCCTATGTTCAATGTGAAGTCGAAGCTACCAAATTCCCGTTCCCATCGGTGGCGAAGCCCTAGGATGTTTTTTTTAAGTTAAAAAAGTATGCCCGGTGCCTTGTTCGGAGGCCGACAGGCATCGCGTGCTCTAAAATTTGCTCTTTTCACAACAGACCGGAGCAGCCGGTTTGAAAAACTTCTACTAGATTAATATAAGAAGCGATAGTGATCCCAAAGGTTAAAAAAATTAAATAAAAATCTAAGTAACAGATTAAATAAATCTCGAATTAAAATCAAAATTCTAATGTTTATCAGTTAAGATCATGATTTTAATGCATGAAGTGGTAACCATAACTGATTTATAGAAGTGTTTGTTTATTTCGTCCGCCATCTTTATTGACGACTTGGCATCCTTGGCGCAGCAAAGGGCACACTATTCTACACTTTTATCCTAAACGATTTGAATAGAATTAAGTAAAACCAATATCTCAGGCTAACCAGCAAGTCAGTAATAAAAATTCTTTATGTGCCGCATATAATCGCTCCAAAACCAAACCCGAACGCCAAAGAAAAAATATTAATACAATCAAAATTTTTAAAACAAAAATTATTAGAAACGTAGTTAAATTAATTTTCAATAGTATATTTATTGCAATTATAAAAACAAATAATAAAAATTAATCAAATTATTTTAACCGAAAATTATCTCAAAAAACAACATAGCTCAGGTGTCGTCTTTGTCATCTGACCGCTGTCCAAAATGACGAGGTCCATCCCGAAATAGCCCTGGTGTTGCTCCAAAACGGGACGTTATACAACTAAACTAAACTAACCTTCCATTGAAATATGCCTTATGGAGTACATTTCTTATTGTTGATAAGTTGACTTATTTTCCTAATTCCTTTGCAACAATAAGGGTGCACAAAGGAACGGATTTGTTTTCATTTTTCTTATCAAATTTCGCAGATCTGCTTCAGCGAAAGTCTTATTTTGGATCGCCTTAGGCTTGTTTTCCACAGGATTATTGGTTTTGTAGCTTTTTGTGGTGCCGTGAAGCGTTGAATGTGTTTTGTGGACATGCTCTGATATTTCTGGTACAGACTTTCCATCTTCCGCTTAATAAGCGATTTTCTTAACCCAAGGCTCGCTTCAGCGTTTTTTCAAGGCATTTTAATCAAATTAATGTTTAATTTCACAATAAATGAAAATAATACAGGGTGCGTTAGAGAAACTTACTTATTTGAAAAACCTGCCGAGCGGTGAGTTGGATAGGTAGAGAGGTGATATTGTAGGGCTACTGGAGAGGGAAATCCCTACGTTTGTTTCTTTCTCTGATCGGTTACCAGCATGCTCTGGTCTAGAGAACAGCTTCGCCGTCGAGAGCTTTTTTAACGTTCGCACACTTGTTGCTACGCCTTCCGCGCTCGCTTTGAAATTCCTCCTCACAGACCTGTTCCTGGCCGTCATTCGATTCTGTCGTAGGTTCACTCATTTTGGGAGTGTCGCTAAACCCAGAGATGGACATCAACGGACCACGAGAACTGCGGAAAATGTCGAAAGAGTGAGGCAGTCAGTTCTGCGTTCGGTTCGCAAACACGCAGCTGCTCTGGGAATTTCTGACACAACTCTTCGACGAATTCTCCGTTAAGACCTTCCATTTCATTCCTATAAATTGGTTGTTGTACAAGAATAAACTGAAAGCGATTTTGTTGCCCGTCAAAATGCATGTGAAATGCCGCTTGAGAACCTGCTTGAAGCCGCGGTCGTTTTTTTTTTCAGTGACGAGACTCACTTTGAAATCCCTGGTTGATGCCGATCGACCACGGACCACAGCTCATCTCAAGAGCAATATTCGCGAGGCCATTGCCAACATACCAACTGATATGCTGCAAAGAGTGGACGCGGACTTCAAAAATCGACTGAATCAGTGTATGCGCAATGGGGGACACCATTTCACCGATATCATTTTTAAAATTTTATGAAAAAAAATGGGATAATGTATTCTCAAATATAAAAAAAATTTAAACCATAACGGAAATACTTTTATTTTTATTGTCCTTTCAAATAAGTAAGTTTCTCTGGCGCACCCTGTATTATTGGGAAATCCCATTAAACAACTAGAATACCAACCATAAAATTGGCAGTAATTTTCATCTAGAGCTGCAATTATTACGTACTGAATTGTGAAATGTCTGAGTTTGTTTTGCAGGTTCTTTTTCACAAATTTTACTTTTATATCTAATGTTAATTATAACTTATGAATTAACGCTATTTGGAACTGTTTTAACTGTATAATAATTCACTGTTAAAAATTCTTTTAACGTTTGTCTAACTCATTTTAATTAAAATATTTTGATAGACGATTTTTTTTAACTTTGGAGTCCGAATTTTGGTTGTAACGACTATAAGTTAGCATTATGGATATTTCAGACTTTTATACTTTTTTAGATATTTATATTTATATAGATATTGCAGACTTTTGAAGGTAAACAGCTATAAATAGTTTTTAAAATAGACTTCTTTAAATGATGTTTTGATTTTAATCAAAAACATTTCAGCAACAAAATAGTTTCGTAATATTTATATATATACAGAATCACAAAAATACTGCATAGGATAAGAAGGTTATAAAATTTTATTGAACTATATGTTACAAAAATTACATATGAAAAGGTTTTAATATCGGGAAACACTAGGTATATCATCCAATAACTGATAAGAGGTAATAAAATTTAGTACTTTTTTAATACAAATATTGTTTCCAGACAGTGAATCAACTTTGAACAACACTACGAATGGAGTAGTCCAATTATACAGTACGTTTTGAGTTTCAAACAATTAAAAACCTGAATAAGTCCAATTTTTGTTTCAATCGATTGGGGAAAATGCATCTAAAATACAAATTCTATTTTCGGATATTATTATCATCAGAGCCGAGCTGAATCGCCAAAATACTAGCCAAGGATGACACTAGAGATTTAGTAAAAATTTTAATTCAAGCCAAAAGTTAATATTTCGTAACCATTGTTTGCCAATGCCATGCAAGGGGTTCTTTATCAGACAGTATGCGAAAGAATTTTAGGGAGATCACTCTGTCTTGCCTATATTGGTAAACTAGTTATAAGTAAATAGTTTTAATATAAAAACAATTTAAAGTACTTTAATCACTACAATTGCTACAAAAAAAACTCAGAAATAAGCAATATAGATCAATACAAAAGGGCTCACAATTTTATAATTAGAATTTTTTTCATTGAATATTTTCAAAAGGCAATAGTTTTCGAGCGTTTAAAGAGCTTTAAAATATTATTCACTTTGATTAGTGAAGATGTGAAAAATAAAGGTAATTAACTTTAAAAAAAACAGTTGAAGAGAATAATGTTTTGTAACTTTTATTTCAAATTAGCCAAACTAAATCTGAATTATAGACAATACATAATTGTTTTATAAAAACGAAAGTCGAGAAACTAAAGGACATTTTGATTATTGACAAGTCCCAACTCAAAACGCTAACTTAATCAAATTCCAATTTTTCTATAAATGTTTTATATTCATTGAAATAACAGACGATATTTTAACATGTTAGTAAGAATTTTAATGAACCAGAAAATGTATTCGTATATCCAACGAATTCAAACTAAAAACTTCCTAGAAATAAATAAATCATATATTTCATAATAATAATCATATATATATGGAATATAATAATCATATATATATATGGAATATAATAATCATATATATATATATGGAATAAAAAAACATATATTTTTTTCCACAATATCTATAAAAATAAAAAGATAATCTTTTAGAAATAACATCTATTTTCGATGATTTCAGACGATTTCTTCTTTCTAGAACATCTGGCAGTGATCTTGCCTGAACCGAGATTAAACAGATGTTTCGGATTTCCTTTCCTTGTAACCGTAACCTTGTAGGCCTAAATGAATGATAGATCGATTTTTTATGTCCTGTTAGCTCTTTTATTGATCCAATGGCAAGCGATATTCTTAGAACATTTATTTCCTTTCAAGCTTATATATTGCTTGGATTTTCCAATAAAAGAAGTGAAATCCCGGGATTTTCGAAATAAATTTCCATTTCAAATAAGATATCACCGTGACTCAGCAACCGTTTTATAAGAGCTTTTAAATTCTATTTCTGTTGTCATATCGACACTGCTCACATAAAGTCAAACCTCGCATACATGCATTATTAGCGTGACAATTTATTTAGGTTTATATTCCATTTATTAAGCACAAAACGTCTTAAAAACTCGTTTCACCCAGTTTACAAGAGAAAATAACAGACAGAGGATACGTAATTATTAATTAAATAAAAAAAGGAGTTCGGTAAAATAGAATTTTTTGATACATCTTAATTTTAAGTTAATAAAAATTAATAAAAATTTTAGAATTTTTATTTTCTTGTGTACGAAGTATATACAGGGTGCGCCAGAGCAACTTACTTATTTGAAAGGTCAATAAAAACAAAAGTACTTCAGTTATTGTTTTAATTCTTTTTTTATTTGAGAACACAATATCCCATTTTTTTCATACACTTTTGAAAATGACATTGGTTAAATGGCGACCCCCCCATTGAGCATAAACTGATGAAGTCGATTATTGAAGTTCGTGTCCACTCTTTGCAGCATATCAATCGGTATGTTGGCAATGGCGTGGTGAATGTTGTTCTTGAGGTGAGCTATGGTCCGTGGTCGATCGACATAAACCAGGGATTTCAAAGTGGGCCTCGTCACTGAAAAAAACGACCGCGTCTTCAGGCATTCTGTCAAGCAGCATTTCACATGCATTTGGACGGGCACCAAAATCGCGTTCAGTTCAATTCTTTCACAATAGTCAATTCATAGGCATGAAATGGAAGGTCTTGATGGAGAATTCGTCGAACAGCGGCCTCAGAAATTCCCTGAGCAGCTGCGTGTTTGCGAGCTGAACGCAGAGCTGACTGCCTCACTCTTTCGACATTTTCCGCAGTTCTGGTTATCCGTTGATGTCCATTTCTGGGTTTAGCGACACTAAATGAGTTAGCCCACGACAGAATCGAATGACGGCCAGGAACGGGCCCGTGAGGAGGAATTTCAAAGCGAGCGCAGAAGTGAGAGAACGTTAGAAAGGAAGCTATCGACATCGAAGGCCCGCTGTTCTCTAGAGTATGATGGCAACCCACTAGAAACAGAAGCAAACTTGGGGACTTCCCCCTCCAGTAGCGCTGCCTATCACCCCTCCACGCACCCAACTCATCGCTCGGGAGTTTTTTCAAATAAGTAATAATATCTTCCTGGGTGGAGCTAACCGCCAATCATGTAAACATCACGTTATCTCACTGTTGCTGCTTGTTTGTATTTATTTTTTCAGCAGAAGCGAACTTGACACTCAGCCGGTGAGTCGCGTGATCTTGGCTCTCTCTCTTCCGAAATGAATCATGGTGCAGTTTCCTAGACCCACTACACCGTGGAGTATCCCTGTGCCTTTAATTGTTATGTTATTTAATAAACCCCAGAAAAGACGACCTGTGTCTTCAAGTTATTTAACCAACGTGCAATCTTCACTATCACTTAAATTATTGCTGTGTCTTGAAAAGCAACAAGAATTAAAATTTTAATCTAAAATTATTTTAACAATAACTAAGTAAACACTAGATAGATAATATTTAGTGTACTGGATTTAATGTTTATAATGAAATTTGTATCAAATTTAGTGGAAAAGGCAGTTGTTAACCATCTGTCTGTCGGCAGGTAAACGAGGCGACTCAAAAACACAACAACTTAAGTAACTGAAATTTGAAAGTTTTACCATCTAAGATGGCCTGGTTGGTAAGACTTTAGATTTGCACCTCATGGGTTTTGAGTTCGAACCCGCCATTCAAAGACTCCCACTATGGCTGGCGAACCAGTAAAACTGCCGGGGTTACAATGTCCACGGAAGATTTAAACGAGCTCCAATTACTCCCGTATAATGCCATATTCGTACGCCAATAATACCCCTTCACAGAGCCGGCCTTCTCTATGATGGAGCCCGGGTGCAAGAAACCTTAAAAATTTTAATAAGTGTTAAAAGAAGTGGTTTAAATAAGTGTTCAATTAGAAGTGTTAAAAATCTTCAATAAGAGTTCAAATTTTAAATACATTTTGACACATTTTTTTCTAATTAATTCTAATTGTCATTATTTTCTTTCTAATAGTTCCCGGGCAAATCAAAATTTGCTATGTAATTTGCTATGTATGTATGTTTGCTATTTGCTATCAGCTGTAAATTAACCAAATTGCCACTGTAAATTACAGAAATATTTTTTCGGAACAATCTTAGATAAAATATCCTTCGTGTTTTTTCCAACAATGATAATAATAATAATAATTGCATTTCATCGTCAATGAAATTTTCTGAACAGAAAACATTTTCTACCTAAAGAAGAAAAAGTAAAAAGAAAAAGAAAATCACGAAAAGATGCAATTTTACGTTCCATTGCACTTCCGTCACAAATGGCGAGTTTCTAAAGTGATAATTTTCGAATGGAAATAATGGTGAGAGGTCACGCGTTGCCGAATCTCTCATCAAAGGAAACTCCATCAAAAGGTTTTTTTAAAAAGAGAAACATTTTCATGTTCAGAGCGACCTCCACAGGTTTGTCCTTATAAGAAATGATCATATTTAGAAGCAACAACAGTTTCGTCGAAAACGCCATCTTTTGCTTTAAGTTTGAGTAGAGGTACTGAGTTAGCACTCTAAGAATGAGTTACTGGTACAGTAAAAGCTCCTTATTCGCGCTTCATTCGCGGTTTCACTATTCGCGGATTTAAAAAATGCGACCCAATTCCTCTATTCGCGGATAAAAATTTCTTTATCCGCGGATCTAATGAGTACATACATTAATAATAAAAAGATTGCGTTAGGTATCCAACCCAATATCCTTTGCAAATGTCGTCCAATGGACTAATAAAAAAAGTAAAATAGAGCTTATTACAACTTTGTCTAAAGTATGTTGTCAAATGATATCACCGAGGACTTTGACATTAGCCGCCTTCGCCGCGATCGGTGTTTTTGAGAATGTAAACAAAATTCACAGCCCATTGAAGAAGAGGCTTCCACAAGCACTCGGAACGTGACATTTCATTTGAAAAATCTTAGTGAAGGTTTAAGAATGAGCTTTACGATTTAGTTTTAGTTTAAGGGCAAATTGCTAATGCGACTGTCTAAATGGAAGGAGCTTTTAAAAACTGCCAAGCAAGAGAAAATGACAAAATTCTTCAAACCATTGCCTAAGCCTTAAGATAATGAATCAAAATGTTCAAAAACTTCAATTAAATAGATTTTTTTATATATTTGTTTGTTTGTTTTATTTTGTCACCTAGGAACGTATCCCGTATAAATGACCATTCCGTGTTCACGGTTTCTGTATTCGCGACATATTTATGGAACATATACCCCGCGAATAAAGAGCTTTTCCTGAATTAGAAGTTGGGGGCGACAGTTTAAAGAAGTTACCATAGTTCGTCGAAATATTGAAATGTTCCGACTACGTTTCAAAGAAAATTTTTTGAAAAAATGAATTTTTTCAAAACTATTTAAAATTACGGTTTTTAGGTGTATTGTCAATTATGATACAAAATACTGTGAACACAACAAAACTATTTGAAAATATAAGATATTTTAAGAAATAGGAAAATGTGTAGTAAATTTTAGTGAAATTCAACCAAAACGGTTAACATTCTACAGAAAATTGTAATGAAACAATCCTATTTTTCTTTGTACACAAGTTATAGAATACTATGATGAATGAAATGAACCAAAATCTAAGACAAATCGTGAGATCCAAAGAAGTGACGGGTAAAAATATACGTATATACGCATTATTACCATAAATTCACAACTTAATTCTTCTAAAAACACTTATAAATGAAAAATGAGAAATTCCACCCACAATAAAACTTTTGCTTCATTTCACTGCCCATATCATTTTAAACACACGCTGAAATGACTCAGTAAGTCCCTCTATTAATTTTTGAGATACCATGTGGACGGTGGAGAATTTTTATGAACATTAAAGTTTTGAGAAAACTGAAGTTAAAGACAAAGTTTAGTTGGAAAAAGATAGGTCAAGCCTTCCTTTTTCTAGAAAAGATAAATTGTTTTGAAAAGTGGAATGTCAGAACTACAACAAATAACAGTATTAAAAATAATCACCAATGTAGTCAATAATTAGTGTTTTTAACGTAGTCGAATACCTTAAATCATGTTCAGAGCGACTTCCACAGGTTTGTCCTTGTAAGAAATTATCATATTTAAAAGCAACGACAGTTTCGTCGAAAACGCGATCCGTCGCTTTAACATTTGTGAACTTAGTTCGGTTTGAGTAAAGATACTGAATCAGCATAAAAACTCTAAGAATGAGTTACTGGAGTTAGAAGTTGGGGCAACAATTTAAAGAAGTTACCAAAGTTCCTCGTAATATTTAATTGTTTTAAGTCAATGGTCACGTCTTACAAAGACAGCTTAGTTGTCATATTCTAACTTATGAATTATTAATTAATGTTTTAGTTATTCATACTTTGAAGTAGTAATAATAGGAATTAAAAATAATTTTCCATGTTGAAGTCACGGTTGAGAATATATTAGCATAATTCTCAGCAACTATACTTAATTTCAACTTTTAAAATTAAGTATATTACATAAGTACATAAGTATACGTACGGTTTTAAGTATATTACGATTTATTACATTTATGTGATAACTGTACTTATCATATTAATGTGGTAAGTATATTTTATATACTTATCACATTAATGTGTAATATAATCTTCTTATCACCTTAATGTTATATTGTACACATTCTATATACTTGAGAATAAATGTAATAATATACTTATCACATTTATGTGACTGTAAATGTAATAAATTGGCGATTGTATCTAATTACTAATAAGTTCAGTGGTAATTAATAGTAATCATATCATCATAATTATACTTCGTCACATTTCTCATAACATTTTATGACATTAAACGAACAGCTCTCAAGTATGCCGACGAATGGCATAAGGGTAGAGTGTCTTCCCTGTGATCCGGGCGTCCCTTGTTCGAGTCCCGGTTCGGGCATGGTTGTTCTGTGTTCTATCTGTGAATTGTATGAATATACCTCCCTGTAAAAAGGAGCTGTGCAAGCCAATGTGAAGCATGAAGTAGCTAAGTCGCCTTAGATGAAGCTACTGAAAATACAAGGAATCCTAATTTAGGCATAAAATCGCTGACAGCGATCAGAGGGCTTGTCAATGGCAGGTGCCATTGCAAAAGACGACAATGTGCTTAATTTGAACCTTTAAAATACATTTTATACATTGTAAATACAAAAATTGCCGATTTCGTATAACTACGAATAAGTTTATTGATAATTAATAATATTCACCATACTTATACTTCGCCAAACTTATCGTACTTTTTTATGACTATAAAAGAACAATTCTTGTGTATAAACAAAATTTATTTTGTGTATTTCGGAAACGGCTCTAACGACGCGGATCAAGGTTTTGTTTTTTAAGTTTATCTGTATAAGTGTCTTTCCTCTAAAAAAACATATTTTATAACTATCTATTAAAATAAGCATTTCCAACTTCTTGGAAGCATGGTCAGTGCAGTACACTGGTCATTACAACATGAACGACGCGTGTAATAGGGTTCATCGAATTTAGTCGTTTAGCTAATCGTATTTGGTCTATATGGCTGTCTGTATATTATCTATATAGATAATATATTTCTATATATTATCTATATAGGTGTCTTTCCTGGAAAAAAGGCGACGATTCAAGAAGAAAATCTTTTTTAACTAGTTATTGGAGCCTTTTTCTATATTCTCAGATGCTGGCCAGAGCCAGCCTTCTCTATAAAAGGGCCCGGGTGCAAAAAACCATTTGCACCCTAAATATTTAGAAAAAAAACCGAACATTTGCATATTTATTTAATAATGTGTGATTTTGTTTTTGCTATTCATTACTCCAAGAAAATTACATTTTTTCCTATTTCTGTTTCGATACTTAATGCAGCAACAGTATCTCAGCATTATACCCATGTGCTTTAGACCCCCTGGGGGTCAGCTCGTAGTTGAGGATGTGATGCTTCCAAAATGGTGGTTGTATCTCGCCACCCCGGTGGGCACAATAAAAGGTGGGGGCTCTGGACCTAACATCGATGATGGGACGTACTCCCTACGGGAAGGGTTGTACCGTGGCAGGTGATGGCCCTTAGAACTCAACCACAGCTCCCGCCAGTGTTGCTGTTGCGGCGGTCCGGACATTCATTTTTATCCGTTATCCGTGTTCCTTAGTCGCGGGTAGGAGGTCAGTGATGTGACTCACCCACATGCTTGACCGAAGATAACCCTTTATTCAACTTTAAATTGGTGAAATTTGCTGAAAGAGAGTTCAGCATTTATTATATTTATTAACTGGCAGTCTGAGGGATTGAAAAAAAAATATTACATTAGACATTGACAAAAGTAGATAGCTGATGATTTGCAAGTCCATTTGAACCCAGCCTCAGCCTCGACTTCTGGGCGCCGGGCACGCCGCTCTGTCTTAACATGTCTGATGGGGATTTCCTTATTCGTAAATGAACTTGTCCCGCCTTTTTATAGATATCATTGCTATCTTTGCCTCATAAGGGCATCAGTCGATGCTCAGCCAGCCACATGGAAACAAGCTTGTAGACTTTTAGTATGTGTAACATTATTATTGTTCAGAACACTATTTTAATTCTTAGTCACGGTGGGGGCCCCTTTCAATCGCGGGACCCACGTGCATAGGCCCCTGCTGCACCCCCTAGATGTTCGGCTTTGATGCTAAAACTCTCACATTGCACCCGATTCATCATGATAAAACTGAGTTCAAGTTGGAAAATATAAGTAATGATCGATAAATTTTAAAATGAATACTGTAATATAGTAGATTCTTTCGAATAACTCGTTAAACTAAGTCCATTCATGATTTTTTTATTCAAATAACCAGTTATATGCAGGTAAGACAGAAAATTATTCATTTGTAAACAGAATGTGATTCGTATCTAAATATTTTCCTCGAAAAAAAGGAATTTTACCCCCTCCCCCCCAAAAAAAGGACGAAGAAAGGAAGCGTCAAGAAAAAAACAAAACAAAAGTTTCTGTATTTCTGTTTCCACAATATAAAACTTATTCGTTTTACACACACACGGATATCAGTTTGTGGGATGGAGTTCCATGCCTGTTGCACTTGGGTGGTCAATGCAAGGACGGTTAAATTGGTTGTGGATGAAGCTGGAGTTGTCGTCCAATGATGACCCATACATGCTCGATTGGAGAAAGATCTGGTGATCTAGCAGGCCAAGGCAACATGTCGACACTCTGTAGAGCATGTTCGGTTACAACAGCGGTATGAGGGCGAGCGTTATCCTGTTAGAAAACACCCCCTTGAATGCTGTTCATGCATGGCAGCACAACAGGTTGTATCACTAGACTGACGTACAAATTTGCAGTCAGGGTGTGTGGGATAACCACGAGAGTGCTCCTGCTGTCATACGAAATTGCTCCCCAAACCATAACTCCAGGAGTAGGCCCTATGTGTCCAGGCCGCAGACAGGTCACTAGCAGGCGTTCACCTGGCCTCCTTCTAACCAACAAACGGCTATCACTGCGATCAAGGCAGAACCGGCTTTCATCAGAAAACACAATAGATCTCCACTCCGTCCTCCAATGAGCTGTAGCTTGACACCACTCACGTCGCTAACGGCAGTGGTTTGGAGTCAGTGGAATGCACTGTACAGGGCGTCTGGCTCGGAGCTGTCCTTGAAGTTACCGATTTGTAACAGTTCGTTGTGTCACTGTGGTGCCAACTGCAGCTCGAATTTCAGCTGCAGACACAGTACGATTAGCCATAGCCATACGCCGAATACGACGGTCTTCCCTCTCAGTAGTACCACGTGGCCGCCCGGAACCTGGTCTTCTTGAGGCAGTACCTTCCCTTGACCACTGCCGCCAATACTCATGCACAGTGGATACATTCCTGCCAAGTCTTTCAGCAATATCGCGGAAAGAAAACCCACCTTCTCGCAGCCCTACAACACGACCTCGTTCAAACTCAGTGAGCTGTTGATAATGGCTTCATCGTCTTCTCAGAGGCATCCTTGACTAACATTAACTCACTACGTCAAATCTCAACTGTAAATAACGATCACGAACCTTACAGAACTTATTTAAAGCAAACCTCATTTGCACGTTCATAGTGTCGCTACTAGCGCCACACTCGAAATTCGAATCGACGTCATCTTTCAGATGTATAAACACGCCTACCAAATTTCGTTTATCTAGCACAGCTCCTTCCTAGTGTTGGGATTTTTTTTCCATCAGTGTAATTAAATTATTCTTAATAAGAGAGTTTATTTTAGTACTTCAAAGCGATTCGTTAAACTCATTCAGAACAGTCAATCAAGTTTAGTCTAGAGTGATCGTCAATTATACTTAGAAAAGCGAGGATAAAAACGACTGATTACTCCCAATGAAAAGAACTTGACATTCGGTTTTCGCTAACGAATAATATTCTTCTTTCGGAACAAGTTTAGCGATGTGATTGCCTTGAATTGAGATTACCAGAAACAAGGAAAATGCATGAAGCACATATTTTTCTGCATTTAAATAACTTTGTCATGCACAGGCACTCTCAAGATGAACTGTGAATATGAGGATGGGGATAAAAACAAAAAAAAAGGGAAAATGAAATCTACGATCTCAAATTTCAAGTTATCTTGTGAGAACATTATTATTTTTAAATCATTATTTGTCTTCATGAATTTAAGTCGTCAACCAGTTTAAACAGGCTTGAAACAATCACGAGATTTGTCTGTAGGTCTGTATCCCTCTCTCTCTGTATATATATATATATATATATATATATACTTTGTAACCTTACATTTATAGTAATCCGATGGACGTCATAATATATCATAGGTTATTGTACAAATTAGAAAGGTTCATCTGCATGATGGAAAGAACTTACGAAGACGCAACATACGTAAATTAAATGATGTAGGACAATTAATGGAGCATAATGGCTTTAATGTCTGATAATGGTATGATGATGGTATTATGAACGTAAAGTTATGTCGAAATGATTTAAATGTAGCCAATATCTAATGCAAACCAGCTAGTTATCAAAGGCAATTTGAGCTGTAAATAGACGAAAAAAAATTTTAGAAATTAATTTAAAACGGACTTTATCGTAACTTTTTATTCTTTTTTTATAACGGATGTCAGTATTTTTCTTAAAATTTCTTAGCCATTTCGAATTTTTCCATAATATTATTTGTTTAAAACAAAAAAACTGTCTCGAGACATCTTAATTTATATAATTTTGTTACCTTCTGCAGTAGATGCACTAAAGGCATATTTCTGCATATTAGCATTCAATTTGCCAAGGGGTCATTTTGACCCCTCTGAGAAAACTTTTCAACAATTTTCTTCAAGAAAATTATCACCGTGTATTATGAGAATATTTTTATTAATTTTTATTCACATTTATAAGATATATTAGCCGCCTTTGGCAACCAGCTGGTTCGCCATGAGTAATGCGGTCTAAAATTTTCAATTAAGTCACATATTCATTAGCCTTGAAGTAATTCCGGGCATTGATTGGCCTAAAATTAATATTTTCTTTAAGATGATGGACGGAAAGTTCTAAAAGAACTCCTTTTCCTAATAATATTCTTTCTTTTTATAAATCAGTCAGTTTCAATTATTGATTTAGAAGATTGATTGATGTAGCCACTTTTATTTAAAATATTAATAAAAAAAATTTGTAAAATATGGCTCACAGAGCAAAGTATGAAGAAATCTGAAACTCATTATTCATAAATGAATCAAGCTACATAAAATGTAATTATTTACTTCATTTAAATCAAATTAATAGTATTAAACAATGTGTATGCTTAATAATAATATTTTACAAATTCGCTATTGGACTGGAATTTGTATGCATCTCCTGTATAAATTCAATCCTGTATAAATGAAGAAGATTTATTTAATTAATTACTAAGATATTGCAAACGATTATAGAAACCTTTGCTTGCAATTTATTTTTTTAGAAAATATCACATTTTATGTTTCTTTTATTTTATCCAGTCACGTGCTAAACGTTGAATTTATTTAGATTTAATTTGCGATCATAGTTTTTTTTTTTTTTATAATTTGAACTTAAGTTATTGTTTTCTTTTATTTTATCCAGTCACGTGCTAAAAAAACATGGTTAAAATACTTCTTTAAAAATAGAAGCTTGAGTTATACATTAAAACACTGATACCATTAGAAAGCTAATTTTTTAAATCTTTAACTTGATGTAAAAATCATGTTTATGCGATAATATTTTCGGAAGTTAAGCGGAAAAACGTCGAAATTTCGCTTAATTTTTAAGTAATTGAAATTCTAAATACACACACACAGACACACACATTGAGCTTTATTATAATTATAGATATAGATATAGATTATCGCAAGAAATGTTTTTTTTCTTTTTTTTTAACTTCGGAGGAATGTATATAATATATCTACTTTTACTGAAGGGGTCCTTTTGACCCTTCGAATAAATATTGTTGAGAATACATACATTTATATTTAAATGTGTAACAGTTTAATAGATATATGTATAAATATAGAAATAAGTATGTGTTAGTATGTCTGTAGCAGTTACATAACTCTTCTCTTTTGGATGTTAGATGGCAATGCCTGATAGGCTATCCCATGATGTATTGCGCGTTGCAATCAATGAGACGTGATGCTATACTTTTAAGCTGTGCGCGTGAATATCTTATGTCTTGTCTTTGTGTCTGTTCCGTGTGTGTTATCGAAGAAATGTTCCTGAAAACATAAGTCCTGCTGCTTCCTGCACAGATCAAAATAATCTACATGGCACCACATGTATATCAAAAGCAAGAATGCAAAGCCGAAAGTCAGTTGAATAGAAGCTATTATAGGTTGTGAGTAAGAAGAGGTGAGAATACGTATTTTCATAGAAGATAATGGTAGAAGATTAAATGATTTCGAAGACCTAGATTAGAAAATAAACACATTTGTTAGTAAATAAACAGAGAGGAACAGCCTTATCATCGCATTACATCTTAACAGTTATGCTGAAAGTCGAAAAGTTTTTTCTATTTTAACTTCTGAATAGATAGGTCAGTTTATATTTTTTCTAATTAAATACCAAAATAGAACAAAATGATTCCTTCAGTAGAAATAGTTATATGCCAACTCCTGGATAACCTGGTGTTCAATAACTGTATAGTAGATTATTTATCAACAAATTTCAGATAAATATAACTGTTCTAAAATGTATTCCTTACACTCAAATAACATATTTTCGTACGTTTTTTCGCTTCTTAAGCGACCCTTTCTCAAGACCTACCTGCCATTAATTAAATAAAACCTCGCTTGTAACATTCCAAACCTTAAAATTCAACAAACAAACCAATTCTTTTCAAAACAACTTAGAAAAATAACTTCCTAACATGGCTGACTGGAGGAAGAAGCCTTGCCGAAAATCAGTCTTGCGGATTATTATAAAAGAAAACCACTTGCTCTATCCGTCCTTCGTCACGTGACCTCGGGCACGGATGAGGGAAGAAATTAACATTCAGGTATCCGACTACGTTGGAAGGATGAATTTTGAAAAATTGGATTTTATAGAAACTGTTTATGGTTTTTACATGTATTGTCAAACACTATAAATACCAAAACAATTATTTGAAAACATAATACATTTTGAACAATTTTGTAGTAATTTTTAATGAAATTTAACCAAAATGGTTAATACTGTACACAAAATGGTAACTCAGCAATCCTATCTTTATTTGTACACGTGTAATAGAATATAATGATGAATATAATGAACCAAAATTTAAGAAAAAGTTTAAGATGTGAAGAAGCTATGGATGAAATGATGCGTATATATTCAATTTTTTCCATAAATTTACAGCTTAATTATTTTTAAAAACCCCAATTATTTCACCTATAATGAAACTTTTGGTTTAATTCATTTACCGTATTACTTAAAACACACGCTGAAATTTTTATGCAAATATCTGTGTTAATTTCTGAGATATTACGGTAGCGGTGGTAAATTTTTATGAAAATGAAAGTTTTGAGAAAATTTAAGTGAAAGACAAACTTTAGCTGAAAAATATGTGATCCTGGATGATGGTTCAGGCCTTAATTTTAATATTAATCTGTTTGGGGAAGAGAAAACTCTGAACTAAAAGAAATAATAAGAATTAAAAAAAACGCCAATGTGGTTTATAATTAATATTTTAAGGTATCCGACTACATTAAAGACACTGGTTATAGAAAAATTTGTAGAATTTTTTTATTGTTAATTCTTGTAGTACAGACTTACTTCTTTCCAAACCAGTTTCCCGGGAATTTTAAGGAAAGTATATTTTTCAGTTAAAATTTGTCTTAAATTTTCTCAAAACTTTCATTTTCCTAAAAATTTTCCACCATTAACATGATATCTCAGAAACTAATAGAGGTATTTACGTATGTAGCACTCTCTTTCCCCCTACACTATGATTCACTCATGACATGCCGCCCTCTGGCGAGTGCTTAGAGAGACAGTCAGTTAAGCCTCTGTTATCGTTATGTGTTGACGTGTTTTTTGTCCACTCTCTGTTTGTGTTTGTGCGTAACGTAACCTTATATGTTTTAATAATAAATTAATGTTACACAAGAAGGCTTATCTTAATTAGGACCCACCAACCACCGGTCACACGTAACAATTTCAGAGTGTGTTTTAAATGATACGGGCGATGAAATAAACGAAAAGTTTTAATGTTGGTGAAAGACTTTCTCTTTTACAGGTGTTTTGAGAAAAGTTAAGTTGTAAATTTATAGAATAAATGCATGTATACGTACATTTTTACCCATCACTTCTTTGTATTTCAAAGTGTTTCTTAGATTTTAATTCATTTCATTCGTCATTATATTCTATAACTTGTGTACAAAGAAAAATAGGATTGCTGCAAAACAATTTTGTGTAGAGTGTTAACCGTTTTGTTAACATTTCATTAAAATTTACTACACATTTTCCTATTTCTCAAAATATATGTTCAAATATTTTTTTTGTAATTATAATAGCTTATATAATGATTGACAATATATCCAAAAACCATAGTTTTGAGCAGTTTGTAGAAAATCCAATTTTTCAAAAATATTTTTTCGAACGTAGAGCCTTAAGGTATCCAACTACGTTCGATGGAAATTTTTTGAAAAATTGGATTCGTTAAAAATAATTTAAAACTATGGTTTTTAGATATATTGTCAATCATAATACAAAATACTAAAAATACAACAAAACTATTTAGAAATATTTTATATTTTGAGAAATGGGAAAAGTTGTAGTAAAATTAAATGAAATATAATCAAAACGGTTAACTTTCTACACAAAATTGTTATTCAGCAATCCTATTTTTCTTTGCACACAAGTTATGGAATATTAATATGAATGAAATGAACCATCATCTAAGAAAAATGTTGAGATGCAAAGAAGTGATGGGTAAAAATATAAGCATATATGTATTTTTCCCTAAAATCCCAACTTAATTTTTCTAAAAAATGCGTATAAATGAAAAAGTATTTCACCAACAATGAAATTTTTTGTTCATTTCATTACCCATATTATTTAAAACACACTCTTAAATTGTTACGTAAATACCTCTATTAGTTTTTGAGGTATGTTAATGTTGGAGAATTTTTATGAAAATTAAAATTTTGGGGAAATTGAAATTGAAGACAAATTTTATCTGAAAAAATCTGTGACCCTGGATGATAAATCAGGCTTTCCTCTTCCTAGAAAAGATAAACTATTTTGGGGAGAGGAAATTCTGAACTACAAGAAACAACAATTTTTAAAAAAAGTCGCCAATGTGTTCGATAACCTGAATTTTTAATGTAGTCGGATACCTAAATCTAAATTTACAAGAAACCGATATTGGCTTTTGTGCTGTTTTCTTTTTTTCAGTTAGGACTCACCTCTGACGGCCAACCGCGCCATGGTTTCGTCCGACCCTTCAATGTTGTCTGCCATGCAAGCGATTTGTCGGTTGTCATCGTATCCGACGTCTTGGATGAAGAGCACAGAGCCCGGCATGCCCTGGAGGTTGTCCACTGCGTCGTATCTGCTATCGTTCAGACGAAATTCTTCGATAGGAAAACCATCTGTAAAAAGAACAAAAGGGTTCTAAATTATTATTTTGCCATTAAAGGTATCCGACTATGTTCGGAGAAAAAAAATTTTGAAAAATTGAATTTTACAGAAACTATTCGTGGTTTTTATATGTATTGTCAATAATAAGTACTGTGAATACAAAAACAATTACTTGAAAATATAAATTTGAATGAAAGTAGTAAATGTTAATGAAATTGAATCAAAACGGTTAACACTCTACACAAAAGGGTAATGCAGCCATCCTGTTTTTCTTTGCACGCAAGTTAGAGAATACAACGATGAATGAAATGAACCAAAATCTAAGAAACAGATGCAAAGAAGTGATGGGTAAAAATATACGTATGTATGCATTTTTTCCTTCAATTCACAATTTAATTCTTCTAAAAACACCTATATATGACAAAATATTTTACCTGTAATTAAACTTTTGGTTCATTTCATTTACGGTATTACTTAAAACAGGTGCTGCAATTTTTATGCAAATATCTCTGTCAGTTAAAAATTTGAAAAATTGGATTTTTTAAAATCTTACTAAAATTATGGCGTTTAGACGTATTGTCATTTATAATGGAAAATACTGTAAATACAAGAAAAAATTTTGAAAATATAATACATTTTCAGAAATTTAAAAATTTGTAGTAATTTATAATGATATTCAATCAATACGGTTCACACTCTACACAAAATGGTAATGCAGCAATCCCATTCTTCTTTTCACACAGGTTATAGAATATAATAATGAATGAAATGAACCCAAAATATAGGGAAAATGTTGAGATGCAAAGAAGTGACGGGTGCAAAACGTAAATACATATGCATTTTCCCCATAAATTCACAACTTACTTTTTCTAAAAACACCTATGCATGAAAAAGTATTTCACCAACAATAATTCATTCATTGCCCATATTATTTGAAACTCACGCTGAATTTTTTATGTGGACACCTCCATTAGTTTTTGAGATGTCATGTTAACGGTGGAGAATTTTCACGAAAATTAAAGTTTTTAGAAAATTGAAGACAAATTTTAGCTGAAAAATATGCGACCCTGGATGATAGGTCAGGCCCTCCTTTTCCCAGAAAGGATAAACTGTTTTGTCAAGAGAAAAGCCTGAATTACAAGAAATAACAATTTTAAAAAATTCACCAAAGTGATCGTTAACTAGTGTTTTTAACGTAGTCGGATACCTTGAAGGTTTATCAAGTGCATATCTACTAATATTAACCAAAGAGAGTTGTCTCCCAGAAATTTTCTCGCATAGTCTGTAACAAACTTGTTATGACAGCAACCGATGGCGTCCTACTACTGTCCTACCGCCACGAGAAGAAGCCTGAACATGGTGATCGTAAGTATACGCGTCTAGCCAAAGAGGGAAGTAGGCATTAAAACAGGACACAACATTTGGCGAGAAATTCATTTCGCTTGTGATAACGCAGATATCCGGTTCCTAACCGTTTCTTTTGGCGCCAAATGAAGTATAGCCCTATCTTTCACTCCCGAAGTGTAATAGAAGCCGACTGACAAGCCGTTTACAAGCCGACTGACCTCTACTTTTACTGTCTGTCCACGACAAGAACTCTGCTAGACGATCGTCTGTGTTTACGGTGGAGATATAGAAACAGATTACTGAAGTAGAAATACATTCACTTTCTTACGTAGGCACGTTTAGCGCCAAATTGGCGATATTATGTATTGTTGCTTTAAGTTTTGAAAAAAATAAAATGCAATAAAACAAATTCACAAAGGTAAAAATCATTTGCTTACTAACAATATTGAAAATATCTGATATTCCTACAATAAATGTACAAAGAATAAAGCAAATCAAAAAGAAAAAAACTGAATAATTATTTGTATGTCTAACGATTACACAAGAAGAAAAAAAAATTCAGAAGTAAAATGATGCATGACAAAAAAATGAATCGTCTTCATTTCATTTGTTTTACAGTAAAAGAACAACCCACTCACCCCCCAGACTTCCATCCGATTCCATGCATTCAAAATGGATCTTCCCTACCGAAGCCAGTTTCTATAACTCCCACCGTAAACATAGACGAAAGTCTAGCAGAGCTCTTGCCGTAGACAGATAGTAGGGTTACTAGGGTTTTTCTCGTTACAGTAGGTCAGTAACCTAGAGATATAATGTACTTCCTAGAGGTAAAGGTATACTAACCTAGACGTATAGCGTAATCTGGGAGTCCCAGTTTCGGGCATAGTTGTTCTTCCCCTTGTGTGATATCTGTGAGGTTGTGCAAGCAAGTGTCATCTTCATATGAATCAGAATTCAGACTTCTGTCCACGTGTGATCAGGGGTCTTTACCCTCAGAAGCTACTCCAAGCTTCTTTCTGTTGTAAAGCAGACATGACATCATCATAAACACAGAGAACTCTCTACATGGCACTAGCGTACAATATGTACGAAATATTAATGTTTGGCTTGAATTCGGCATTTTTACTGAATATATCGTGTTAGTGGCGAATACTTGGCGTATTATTTGGCAATTAATTCCTGGCATGCGGTTTATAAGGTCGGGTCGGTCTAATGCCACTTTGTTATACCAAACGGAATGGGATTTTGCTTTCTCGAATGAAAGCAGAAATGTGTTGTTATCGCGAACCGTTAAGGTGAAAGGACGACTTTGCTCGAACACACACGACGCAACCCTTTTAAGGGGGCGGTCGAACTCATCCATCCATCCGCAAATCAGAATTTAGGTCCGAATCAGAGACCGACTCATACCTGATTCAGTACCCCCAAAGGTTTCATTTGTAATGGGTGCTTTAAGGACCTATTAAACATGGCCCAACTGCCATGTGCCAACACGGCATTTCTTTGGCCAAGACGAGGACAAAACTCGCTACCTTTAGGTTGCTAACCAGGGTACAGCGGCCTGCGATTTATAACATCCAATAATTGAATTTTTGTTTCAGATTCATTTTACTCAACAGATTGAAACAAAGATTTGCCACAAAATTGCATTTGCAGTCACAAAGTGCATATCAAACAATGTTTTCAAGTCATCGCATTTTTGAACTATTGAGTTTTATGTTTCTGAAAGTACAGACACAGTCAACAGGTAGTTGGAATTGGCTCAAAATTTGACAGGTGTCTACTCTTTAATTGTTGAGTGCTTTTATCGAATTTTATTTATCTAGTTTTGTAATTGTATCATTTTGTAATTAATATGTTAATTTATATTCGAAGAGACGGACTTCGTCTGAACAGATTTTACTCAAAATTTGACAGAAATCTGTAAATTTGATGAAAAGATCATATACGAAATTTCAGCTGTCTAGCTCAAAGTGTTTTTGATTTATATTTGAAGAGATAACGGATACTTTGAGATAACTTTGAGACGGATACCCGGACATTTTCTCAAAAATGTTTTTTTCGAATACAAGGTGTTCTAAAGCGTCAAATTCACGATTTTAAATTTTTTGATGATTACGATGCTTTTTCTATACTGCATGTTCAGGAAAGTAAAAATTATTGTGCGTGTATTTGCGAAAAAGAGAGAGGAGAGTTTTCTATAGAGAATGTATAGAACTGTTAAATTTCTCACAGGTACCCTTTAGAAGAGAGGTTCCCAACCTTTTTTGAACTGGTGCCAACTTTTCTAGTGAATATTTCAATACCACCCCTCTCCCACTCCAGAGAAATAAGAGCGTACAGGTTGAAACAATAATTAAATATAAAAAAATGCTAATTGATACAATATTGTTGGAGTTGAAACGCTACTCAATTTCTTCTTATTGGCGGAATTCAACCAACACATTGGCACAATTCTGACAACACCATCGCCACATTGGTCATCCAGACGTGATCCATCTCTACTGACTCACTGGTAGGGGCGTATTGAGGTGACATCTTAATAAACCAGTAACAGCCGCTGGACATGAGCGTATGCTTTTGTCGAATTGATAAGCTACTGGACTTTAAATCCAAACATCGCAGGTTCGATCCTTGGCGGAATTTAACCTACACGTTGGCACAATTGCACCAACACCATCGCCACATTTTTTACTGAATAATTATTCATGTAAATGGGCTCATCTTCTAGTGATTAGCATAAAAGTAAAAAAAAGCCCTTTGATTATTTTTTTAAAAATTTAAATAAATTTACAGATATATTTTCAAGCTTAGTTGAGCTTAAAAGTTAATTCTTGCACTTACAGGTATATAATTGTTAAATAAACAAAATATCGCTATTGTCGCCAAGTCGGATGATAGAGCGCCAATTGTGGCCAATTGTGCCTCTGTATACTTTCAGAGTTTGTTACGTCTGTTGGTGCGTGGCTGGCGTTCTACGGTGAGCGTTCAGTCATGAATAGTATGGAATTGTTTATTAAATATTATTAATTGCAAATGAGTCTCACCATTCAAAAAATAAATCATCTTTCGTCGAAACGTCGTAGAGAAAATATTGCATGCAGTCCACTTAATATTCTACAATAATTAGGCATTTTCTTACTTTCCGGTGTGTAAACTGTTAAAATCTAGGTTATAGTTCCCAACCTTTTTTAAACTTTCGCCTCCTTTTCTAGTAAATGTTTTAATACCCCCCCCCCTCCTACTCCAGATAAATAAGAGCGCACATAACGCATTTGAAAACAAGAATTAAATATTTTAAAAAAATTACTGATAGAATATTGTTGGGATTAAAACGCTACTGAATTTCTTCTTTATTTAAAAAAAGTTTTAGTTTACCTGTCATAAGGACAGGCAGGGTTTTGATGATACGAAGTAATTCATAATAAACTATGGATTTCTGAATAAATAAATTAACACATTCAGAGAACAGTCAAAACGCATACTTAATTATACTAAAAAGTATTCAGAAACATGAAGCGCTCAGTAACATGATGCCGAGTTACCAATGTTGCCTCAGCACTAAGTCCATGTTCTGCTAAATATGAAGAGGGGAATGCTATCAGATGCCGTTGAACAATCGACTCCTAATCCTGAAACTTGCTAAATCAACAATTGCTACACAAAAAAAAACCTTTCTGAATCGACTTCTGCAGCCAACATTATTGGTAACCATTGAGAGAAAAAAAGGAGGGGGGGGCTTGATTTTAATTTTCGATTCCTCATTTGTCGTCAGTTCTGTTAGTCCATCTAACTGAGATGATCCTGCTGTGTTAAGGGATCCGACTACGTTCGAAGGAAAAATTTTGAAAAATTGGATTTTTTATAAACTATTTATGGTTTTTAGATGTATGTTCAATAATAGACCCTGTAAATACAAAAGCAATTATCTGAAACGGTAATATATTAGGTTGTTCGGAAAGTAATTTCGTTTTTTCCTGAAAAAGGATTTAATTGCATTTTTCGCACCCAATTTCATACTTAAACCGCAAAATCATTTTATGTTTTAAGAGCTGATATAGCAAGGCTTGAGTGTGAAAAAGTGCAGCTGATTCTTCGCTGTAGTTTTTGGATGGTGCCCTTTTAAATATGGAGAGCAATAAACAGCATTTTCGTCATTCTTTTCTTTTTTGCTATAAAAGGTAAAAATGCTGTTCAAGCCAGAAATAAATTAGCCTATATGTGTGAAGAAGATGTGTTAACAGTACATCAGTACCAGAACTGATTTGCAAAATTTTTCCTTCAAATGAGGAGGCCAAAAACCACCTCGATCAGTTTTTTTTTACAGCAAAGACCAAAACTTTTATGAGCGTGTAATCATGTTACTACCAAAAATATGGCAAAAGGTATTAGACCAGAATGGCAATTTTATAATTTAATAAATAATTTATTCATTAAACGAAAATTTCTTTTCATTTTGACAAAAAAATACGAAATGACTTTCCGAACAACCCAATATTTCGAGAAAAAAGAAAATTCGTAGTAAATCTTAATAAAATTGAACCAAAACGGTTAACACTCTACGCAAAATGATAATGCAGCCATCCTGTTTTTCCTTGTACACAAGTTCTGCAATACAATGAGGAATGAAATGAACCAAAATCGGAGAAAAATCTTGAGATGCAAAGAAGTGAAAGGTAAAAATATACGTATAGATGCAATTTTTCTATAAATTCACAACTTAATTTTTCTAAAAACATCTATAAATGAAAAAGTATTTCACCCACATTAAACCTTTTGGTTCATTTCATTAATTATATTATTTAAAACACACGCTGAAATGTTTATGTCAATGCCTCTTTTAATTTTGGGGATATCATGTGAACGTTGGAGAATTTTTATGAACATCAAAGTTTTGAGAAAATGGAAGCTTAAGACAAATTGCAGCTGAAAAACAAGTGATCCTGGATGATTGATCAATCCTTCCTTTTCCTAGAAAAGATAAACTGTTTTGGAAACAGAAGTCTGAACTACAAGAAATAATAAGAATTTTAAAAAATCGGTCGATAACCAGTGTGTTAGAACTTAGTCGGATATCTTAACATTGGAAAAATGATCCAATACCTAGTCTGGTATGTCCATGTTTAAAATGTCCTGGAATCGTTCCTTGAGTTCATTGTAGATTATATTTGGTGCCCTTCCATGCCATATCAACGCCCCCTAGTTTTCTCTGGGTCTTTTACCGCCCCCCTGAAAGCTTCAAATGCCCACATAAGGAGCCTATACTTTAGGAGGAAAAAACCTAACATTTTGGAGTGATTTTTTATTAATTTTAATTTGAATATTAATTAATTAGAAAATCAGCAAAATTTTTGTGTCCCTTAAAGATAATTTCCAAAAATATTTTAGTTAAGACAATTTTTACGAAATCTTAAAATTAAAATAATTTTTTTAATAATATCAAATTTTTTTAAATATTCTATTATATCTGAATTTTCATTTTAAATATTCCGTGGATTTTGTTCGATGGATTCAACAAGTAATCGTTATCCTTTATTTCGAACGTCACCTCAAGAAATAAAAATGATAAGAATAAAATAATATACTATTGACATTTCTTAATTTTTCTCTGCTTTTTTTAAATTAATAATTAATTATTTGATTATTTTTTAATTTTTATTTTATATACTCATTCACATATTTCGTGGATTTTGTTCGATATTTTCGAACGCTCTTTTTAATCAACGGCCGGAATTACGGTTATGATTTCAAAAATTAAAAATAATAAGAATAGAAGAATATATTATTTACATTTCTTCAAATTTTTTGCTTTAAAAAAATTCAAACTTCAACTATTTTATTGTTTTTGAATTTTTATTTACATACTAGCTGGTGTTGCTGCCGCATAAGAAATAATCTTGGAATCATCGTCTGGAATTTGAAACAGTTATCTTGTTTCATTAAGAAGGATATTCATTTTCTTATCCACAGTGAATACATTCATTGAAATTGAATATAAAGGAGAAGCATAAATTCTATTTATTCTATTTTTAGTATTCGATTCTACGAACAAATATTCATTTTTATGAATTAGATTTGTCTAATCTTTTAGAATTGCAAGCTTGGTGTTCTTTTAGATTGGTAATGAAAGAAATTATTTATTATAACTTGTGATTCCTTTAATATTCGCAAGTTTAATATTAGAAAATATGAATAAAATATTTTTTTATAATTGATTAAACATAGAAAATATATTTATACCATAAAATCTTTAATCTAGCGGAATTTTTTTTTTTTTTTGAAACTAAGATGGTGTATAATTATTTGTACTATAATATTTTTGGAAGTTACAGCAAAAAACGCTAAAATTTTATTCAATGTTTAGTTAAAATTTCAAACTCTTAGGATTGGTTTCCCCAAAACTTTATCGCGCACTCTCTAATAAAACTTTTACCTCAGAGAAAGACTCACATTGCATTTACGTACAATAGCTTCGAAATATGAACGTCTAGCTTGAATTTAGTATCTTTACTGAATCTGTTGTCTTTTTGGCGAGTTATTTGGTGGTTAATCCATGGTTTATGGATGCGGTTAATAGGTCTGAAAATATGTTTTATACTTTATATAAGATTGTATTATGCCTATAATCTTCGAGTAAATGCAAGCAATGTGTTGTCGACGTTTCGAATCGGATGAGTGGTACGGCAGCACATAAGAGACGCACAGACAAACATTCACTTTTATCTATATAGATTTTGTTCGATATTCTCGATAGTTTCTTTTAATCACTACTTTAATTTACGAGCAATTGATATAAGAAGTAAAAATAATAACAGAAAAATGTATAATTTATATTTCTTTATTTTTCTCAGTTTTTTTAAAAATTTAATAGTTATAGTTTTAATATTTTAATAGATGGTCTCGTTTTCTTAATAAAATTTTAATAGTTTTATTGTTTCAGTATTTTCATTTTACCTCTTGTTTGGGCCTTGTTCTATATCTTCGATTGTTCGATTTAATCATTGCTACAAATTACGAACATGGTTTCAAGTAGTAAAAATAATAAGAATGGAAGAAAGTATTATTTTCATTTTTTAATATTTTTCTCGGCTTTTTTTTGAAATTTTTAATAATTAATTATTTTAATGTTTCCGGAATTTTCATTTATATATTTATGGCTTTTGTTCAATATTCTTTACAACTCCACTTAATAATTGGTCTAATTTACAAACTTGGATTTTAAAAGTAAATTAAGAATAATAGAATATATTATTTGCTGTTTACAATCAGCTATATTTATTGTTTATGGATTTTCATTTTACGATTTCATTTACCTGTTTCTTGCGTTTTGTTTGATATACTTAACCACTTCTATCAATCACGGCCCAAATTAAGGGCATAAGAAATAAAAGTAGTAAGAACAGAAGAATGTATCATTTAAATTTTTCGTGTCTCATTTTTTTTAAATCTTCTATAATTGGCTAGTTCATCGTTTCTGAATTTTTATTTTTCATATTCATTTACGTATTTCTCGGGTTTTGCTCTATATTCACCTTTTAATCACAACCCCAAATTATGAACGTGGATTAAAAAAGTAAAAATATTTCTTTATTAGTCAATCATACACTAGTTTTTACTCGCGACTCTGTGAGCAAGATGGCGTTATGTTATGTTATGTTAGCATGGAAATTTTGTATATGTGCGAATAATATCAAATAATGACAAGCAAAAAAAATTAAACCCCAACCTAAAAACGATATATTTAAAAGTATAAGCATATACGAAAAATATATAACATGAATACAATTTAATAACAAAAACACACAACTAACGTTAAAACAATTCATTAACATTGTATATCCCCATCCCAAAAAAAACAGCAAATCAAGTCCGGTCCAATCCATTTTATTTATGGATCGAGATGGAGATAGCTACGACAATATTATACATATCGTTTTTAAACTTTTTATTTAAATGAAAACACATTTGTCAACAATCACACTCGAATTTTGAGCACCAGTTGGGGTAATGCAATGCAGATTAGAAATGCTTTATTTCCTTTATTCTGTTTTCTTTTCATTTAAAAGAACTTCTCAATGAACTCTAAAGATCGATTCATTAGCAACATTTGATTTTAAATACATCAAACACAAAGAAAATGAATAGAATCGTTTGAAATAATCGATCGAAATTCTGCTAAGCCTAACCTCAACTCTGTTGTGAAAAAAAAACTGTAGCCTTACTCATATTTAGCGGGATTTGGCCTGAATCTTTTGGAGTGAAAGTGAGTTTTTAATGAATAAAAAACGAACCACTCAATGAACCGGAATATAAAGTACCCTATGTTCTATTCCTGACTGTAATCTATCTTTTTGTTTAATTTCATCCCATTCCGTTCTGGCGTGATGGAGTAATAAGCATCCATCCATCCAAACTTTCACATTTATATATTAGTATAGATTTCATTTTCCACATTCACTATTTTATTATTAGTGTATTTTAATTTCTTCCATAGGTTTTGTTCCATATCCTTTACAAATGTTTTTAATCGCTGCCCCTAAATATGAGCTTGGGTTCAAGGATATACCAAACAGATGTAAAGAACATTTTTACCTCTGTATTTTATTATTTTATTCAGTGGCAACACATGTGCAAGTATTTACAGCATTAACTTCACGATTTCGTTTCTGATGAATATTAAGAAGATTAACTCAAGGCCTATACAGAACTCAAACGCTTTTTAACCTTTATAAATTGAAGGTAAATGAAATCCCATAAATATAGCATACTACCGTCATTCCAGTACTTTAGAATGAGAGAAAGGATATTTTTTTCTTCTAAATCTTGTTTACACTTTTCCCTGTTATCGTCTGAAACGTGTAAAAAAGCTGCGTTTGTTCCTTTATGTTTTTATCATTGAATTACAGCTTAATGAACGAAGTCAAACAAAAACGCTTTGAAAACACAAACGCTTGAGATACTTTGGAATATCTATCTGTACATGACGAACGTGAGAGGGTTCTTTTATTTACATTTCACCTTATCTGAGTCAGTGACGTGGTTTGACCCTACACAATGCTGTTTTAAATATCTACGAAAACATGGTAAAAAGTTTTCTGAACCAAGGATTTTACAAAGCTCGTAATCTGTCCCGTAAATCAACTTGCAGTTAAATTCTCTTGCAAGTCAAAAAAAAAAAAACTGCTTGCTTCAGGTTTAAAAAATAAATTACAATGACTAGCATTTTCCTTTCAAATGACTTGGGTCGAGTTAGAATTTCTAAATAATAATAAAATAAAAAAAGATAATGATATTTTTCTAGAAGGATATTTTGAAAATTCTAAAGAAAAATTTATGGTTCAGTAAAAGATATGAAGAAATTTAAATCAAAAGACTTGCCTTTCAAGTGCGAAATATTCAGTTTATAAAACAAGGATTAGAAAATAACTTTTCTGAATGTTTGTGTCTAAAGAATGTATTCATCACATTTAAAGATTCATTGAAACTAGTCAAATTAGAATTTTTTATATTTATAGGAAATGAAATTAATTATTCTGAATTAATTGTATTAATTGCTACAATTAATTAATTGTATTAATTAATTGCTAAAGAATGTATTCAGCAACTTTTAAAATTCGTTGAAACTAGTCAAATTAGAATTATAAATATTTTTTATTGCTTTGACTACCAATTTTTTAAAATCTTTTACCAAGAATTGCATAGAAAATTAATATAATAGCTTCTGCATTATACAAATATATATCTTTTTTTTCGCCGGTGTCTTGGCACAGGGGTGGCGTGTCTTCCCCGTGATCTGGGCGTCCCGGGTCGGGCATGGCTGTTCTTTACCTGTGTTCTGTCTGTGAGGCGTGTGAATGCCCTCCCCCTGTAAAAAGGGGTTGTGCAAGCGAATGCATGTGTCACCTTCATGTGAGCTAGAAGTCAGACTTCTTCCCTGTGGGTGCTCAGGGGTCTTTAGCCGCAGAAGCTTCAGCACCCCCTTTCCGTGGAAGCACGGACACGACATCATCATCATTTGTTTTTTGGTTTTTTTTAAATGATTTTAAACCCCTATGGCTAGGATATTATGGCCAAATACATCCTTCTCATTAAAATCATTAAAAAAACAGAATTAGTAATAGAGTAATTAATAATAATTAGCTTTCTTGAGGCTCGAATTCGGGTCCATTGGACCAGAAGTCGTGTAACATAACTCCTAGACAAAAGTGAACAGTCGTGTCCAGAAGTTGTTATCTGGTTTAGGAGCTTACCACCACATTACTCCCCCACCAATGAGTTTAATGTGAGACGAAAGATGTTATGGCACCAAGTGTTTTTCAGGGCCACTAACGTTTTTGCTGAGCCAAGCGTTATGGCGCCTTATTCTAGCGGTAGAGGACGTCACGAAAGTTACGTTTGTTACTTGAGAACCAGGGTTACCAATGTGTGTTCTTGAGGTTCGAACTCAGGTTCATTGGATCCATAGCAGTGTAGCACAACCCCTAGACAAAAGTGTACACTCGTGTCTGGAAGTTGTTATCGGGCTTATTAGCTTACCACCATAGATCTAACAGGAATCAATTGTAAGCTATCGTATTCAAAGACAGACGGCGGCCATAATTATGGACCCTGGGTAATGTAATTATGTAAACTATAATTATGGACATTGGGTAATGTAATTATGTAAATCATAATTATGGTCCTTGCTAAATGCATTGCATTACATAAGTTAGCAATAGTTTCGAAATATAGACATAGACAACTAACACTTCGAAAAATTTGTTTCAAAATTTGATAAGAGTCTATATTTTAGATGCTAAATCTTTATCCTCAATTTCATTTATCTAGTTCTTAACGTTTTGAAGTTATCGTGTTCAGATGCATTTTTAAAAAATCCAATTCCTTTTGAATGAATTTCGTTCGAAATTTGATAAAAGCCTACAAATTTCTTTTTAAGTCCATATACTAAATTTCATCGGTCTAACTCAAAGCAAATTTGAATTATTTTATTTACAGACAGACGGATAGACAAACATAAAGGCAAAAATATACTTTTGGGAATCAGAGTGCTTGAAACGTGTAGATTCTTTAAAATTTCGAATTCGAATTTGTTGATGATTATAATATTTTCCTCTATACATCGCACATGAAAGAGCAAGAAAACGTTTTCTCTGAGAAAAATTTTAAAACTTTCAGAGTCAATGGACTAGTTAATTTTTTATTTAATTTTACATGTTAACTAACTTTTCATTAAAATATTTTTTTAATTATTTTTACTATCTACTGAGTAATTTATTTACAATGGTCATATTAAGGCGATTCTATTCTAAGTATAGTAAAAAATATATTTCTATGGAAGTTGTTTTAAAAGTTAAATATCTAACTATTTATATATAAATTAAAAACGTGATACTAATACATTCAATTAAAATAGGGACATATTTTGCAGTTAAGTCTTCAAAACGAGATTATGAATTAAAAATAAGACTAATTCAGAACTGTCACTTTATGTATTGATTAAAAAAACAAAAGTGAAAATTCTCTTTTGTTTCATTTTTATTTAAAATTAGCTGGTACTCGGCGCGTTGCTGCCGCCGAAAAAAATAATATTAAGAGCAATCAATTGATAATTAGGCAATGTTTTATCGAAATAGGATGAAAGGTACAGCTGTATATAAAATACGAACGACCAAATAGGCATTTTTGTATTTTAAATTTTTTTATTCTTTTAGAATTGTAAAACTTGGTGTTCTTTTAGAATCGTAATGAAAGAAACTATTTATTGTGTCTGGTGATTCGCATAGTATTCGTTCAGAATTCTCAAGTTTTATTTTAGAAAATCTAATTAAAATATTTTCATTTAAAATAGATTAAACCTAGAAAATATATTTATACCATAGAATCGTTAATATAGTTGAAAAGATAATTTTTGAAAATTAAGATGGGGTAAAATTATTTGTACTACAATATGTTTGGTAGTTACAGTGAAAAACGCTACAATTTAATTAAAATCTTAAAACCCCAGGGTTAGTTTTTCCAAAATTTTCTCGCATAATCTGTAATAACGTTATTAGCTCTAAGAATGACTTGCATGACATTTGAGTACTACTGCTACAAAATATGAACCTTTCACTTGGATTTAGCATTCCAATAGAATGTATTGTCTTCCAGGAGTGTTATTTGGAGATTAATCCTTGGTAAATAGATGAGGTTGAGATTCGAAATTATTTATTTAATTTTAGATAATCGTACTATCCCATAGGTGTAAACGATAAGCTGGCCAAGTTTCATCGGAGTAGGGTAAACGGTTTAGAAAGGCGTAAGATACATACAGACAAACCTTCATTTTTATTTATATAGATTCTCAAGATCAATTAATTTTTAAAAACTACAATAATCTATTAAATCTAATAAATACTGTTCGGTAAATGCCATAATCTGTTAACAGATACTTAGCAGACGATTTCTTTTCAAATATTTTATAACTGCTACAAATTTTAATTCTGTTAAAATATTATTATAAGTAAAAGCAAACGATTTTTTTGAAAAACATATTTTATTAATACTATTTTGTATAGTTACTGATCAATTGTAAACCTTTTGAAATCTGACAATAGTATGAAAATTATGATGTGAAGTGAAGAGAATAAACGAAACCGTTAGAATTCTAAAACGCTTGGAGTTTTGTTTTGATCTTTTAAGTATGTAAGATGCTCTGCAAGCTACAGAAAAATATATACAGTGGGTAAAAAAAGTTTCCGTACGGTCACTAAATTTAAGATTAAATCAGCATAATTTGTAAAGTATTACATTTTTTCTTTAAATCTTGTCTACATGTGTTTAGTATAAGTCTATAGAAAGAGATTTTTATAAATTTTCATTTTTACAAAACGAGAAAAGCATATTATTTGCAATATCTAACGTAAATTGAAAATTGCTGTGCAAAAAAAGTTTCCGTACGCTTTATGCAAATTCTTTCTGACGTGTTTAAAACAATCCCGCAGTAAATCTTTGACGTTAGAAAGTTAATTACTGATAAGAAAACAACATTTCGACAGTTGCTGAGTTCAAGTTTGTTCTTGATCGTCTCAAAATGGAAGTTCCCAGAGCTATTCGGGAATTTGTGATTAAATTGTAAAAAGATGGATTATCCATGAAAAGGATTAGTGAAATGACTAAAAAATCGAAGTCTACTGTGCAATATATCATTGAAAGATATCGTAACCTTCATTTACTTGAGGATAGAGATCGATCCGGGAGGCCGTCAATATTAAATTTCGTGCATAAAAGATACATCATACGCCAAGTTCAAGAAAATCCACGAATTAGAGCACCGCAGTTGTCAGCTGATTTCATGGTTAGTTACAACATTAAAGTCTCAATTCAAACCGTGAGAAATGTTATTAAAAAAAGTGGTTATCATGGACGTGCGGCCCGGAAGAAACCCTTTATAAGTTTGTGCAACAGGAAAAAGCGCCTCGAGTTTGCAAAGAAGCATGTAAGCAAGCCATTATCTTTTTGGGAATCCATTCTTTATAGCGATGAATCAAAATTTAACATTCATGGATCAGATGGCCGAGTTATGGTGTGGAGAAAACCATACGAACAAATGCTAACTAAGAATTTATGCGGAACTCTGATTCACACTGGTGGCTGTGTTATGGTATGGGGGTGTATAAGGGCTTCTGGAGTAGGAAATTTGCAATTCATCGAGGGAAATATGAATCGATATGGATATCTGGATATTCTTAAACAAAATGTGTTATCCAGCCCAGAGAAGCTATCTCTTGGAACTAGATTTACTTTTCGGCAGGACAACGATCCTAAACACCCCTCTAAGATTTGCCAAGAGTGGTGTCTTTACCATGTTAAACAACAACTTCATAGCCCTCCCCAGTCACCCGATTTAAACCCCATCGAACATTTGTGGAAAGAAATTGGCCTACAACTTAAAAAATATGACATAAGAAACAAAGTTGAACTCAAAAGTGCAATTAGTAGCATTTGGTGTAATATTTCTCCAGAAACAACAAAAAAAAAACTTGTAGGGGTAATGCCACAACGTTTAAGAGAGTTGATAAAGACCAAAGGAGGGCCACTAATCATTAAATGTATTTTTGTTAAATGCATTTTACATATTTGTAAAACTTTTTTCGTGTGCTAGGGCACCGTACGGAGACTTTTTTGTTCCTTGTTTACGGCATTTTTTGAGTTTTTAAGATTTATTATTTAATTTTGTCAGTATTATCATCCTTTTACTATGAATAAATATTAAATAATATTAGTTTTAACTCATTTTTAAGTTTTTATTTTTATCATTATGAATTTTGTGTGACAAATTAAACTTTTATTTGCATTCGTATCTGCGTACGGAGACTTTTTTTACCCACTGTATATAACTTGAAGCTTAAGAAAACGGTTATTTTTCTTAAGCTTTTAAAACGACCTGTTATCTTATAAATAGAACTCGGCTATTTTTCCACAGAAACAAATAATCAAGATTAGGAATTATTTAATCCCTAATCTTGAATTAATCTTAGGGATTATTTTATTATTATTATTCGGGATATTTGATATCTTAAATTTAGAAATTAGCTAATTTAAGGTATCCGAGTACGTTAAAAACACTGGTTATCGTCCACATTGGAGAATTTCTTAAAAAATTGTTATTTCTTGTAGTTCAGATTTTTCTCTTTCCAAAACAGTTTATCTTTTCTAGGAAAAGAAATGCGTGACCTATCATTCAAGGTCACATATTTTTCAGCTAAAATTTGTCTTTCACTTCAATCTTCTCAAAACTTCGATTTTCATAAAAAGTATCCATCGCTCAAAAACTAATTAAGGTATTGACATAAAACTTTCAGCGTGTATTTTAAATAATATGGACAATGAAATGAATTAAAAACTTTAGTTTTGGTGTAATACTTTTTCATTTATAGGTGTTTCTAGAAAACTTACGTTGTGAATTTATGGGGAAAATGCATATATACGTATATTTTTACCCATAACTTCTTTACATCTCAAAACGTTTCTTAGATTTGGATTCATTTTATTCATCATTATATTCTATAACTTGCATAGAAAGAAAAGTAGGATTGCTGCATTGCAATTTTCTGTACAATGTTAACCGTTTTGGTTACATTTCATTAAAATTTACTACATATTTTCCTGTTTCCCAAAATATATCAAATTTTCAAATAATTTTTTGTATTTATACTCTTTATTATTAACTATACGTCTAAAAACCATAAATGTTTTTTTTAAATTCGAATTTTTCAAAACTTTTTCTCCGAACGAAGTCGGTTACCTTAAATTTACTATAGATCAATACTTATTAAAATACGAATTCCAATTTTTATCTAATTCATGAATTATCAGTTTTAAAAAAAACTCAAGATAATGTGCAAGAAAAAATGTTGATTTCGCGTGCATGCAAGAAACAATTTCTGATCTAATTCTGCGATCACATGTACGTTGCAGTAGTGGATCAAACAACGCTTTTAAACAAGAATCGGAAGTGACTGTTTATCATCACACAGTCACGTGATAGCATACAAAAAAAATCCCATCTGTCTCTCTCTCTCAACAATCGGTCTTTCATATCCAATCGATCTCTCTAGATTTGTTATTCGTTAAGTATGAGCAACGTCAGAATTCCGCGAAGTGAAACACATTCTACCCAGAATTCAACTGACCTATAAACCAGGAGACCCTGGGTGCCGGGAAACCTTGGACTTTGCATTCTAGGCTCATGTTTCTGTTCAAGATGGGGCGGATCTGCCGTGGAAACTTCTCCACACGAGCTGGATCTAGACAAATGAGAGAAATAGGATCGACAGATTAGTTTTTATAGGCATGAATGAATGGAATCATTCTTATCAATTAACACTTTTAAGTGTGGTTACGCACAGTTCATGATATCGGTTTGATTGTAAACATTTTAGTTGTGTTTTCATTGACAAGAAATGCGATAACGAGATATTTTTGATATCCGAACTGCATTTTCTTAATGAACTTATGATTAACCAATAATTCGATATAAATAATGCATTTTGGTTAGTATACTCAAAAATTATATTCTGAAATTAAAAATATGCATAAGAACAAATTAAATTCTAATCGAATAAAATATGACAACAATATAACGAAGTTAAGCCCTAATTATAATTAATTAATGGTTGGGTTCATATATTACTATTTTTGTTGATGCAAAAATCATAATATTTCTTGTATGTATATAAAAACTTAAATATACATATAGATTTATTATATATATTTAAAATAAATTATATATTAAATAATTTATTAAATATTAAATAAATTTATACACACTTAAATTTATAATATAAATTTATACACACTTAAATTTATAATATAAATTTATACACACTTAAATTTATAATATAAATTTAAGTACAAATAAATTTATTTTTATACATTGTATGTATAAAAATAAACTCAATACTAATGGAATAAAATATGATAACAAAATTGTACAATTAAGGCTGAATTTACTTAAAATTAATTAATGGTTCCGTTCATATGCTACTTTCGTTGGTGTAATCAAAAATAAAGTATTCTAATTTTTTTTAAATATTTGTAAGAATAAACAAAATACTAATAGAATAAATTATGGGAACAAAATTACGCTGTTAAGCCCTAATTTACTTATAATTAGCAAATGATTCGTTTCATATGATGCTATATTTTGTTGATGTACTCAAACAATAAAACGATATGATGTATTTAATATGTACCAGAATAAAATATGAGTGCGAAATTAAGCAGTTAAAAATAGTTCTTTTAATTTGTATTGAGATCTGACAACTTTTAGATTTGAAATTTTGTTGACAGTTTTCAAGATTGTGTGAAATAATTTTTTATTTATAATAATTAAGCCTAAAAATTATTACAAATGTAAAATTGGAGCAATGGCTCTGAAATTTATTTCTTGTGAAATTATTTCATGAGTTTTAATGCGTTGTAGTTAATTTTCACTTTTTTTGCCATTTTTAATCATTTACAGAATAATCAATTCTATACTTATTGAGATAATTACAATAACAGCTGTAATTATTCGTCAATTATTGTCAACAATTATTAGCATTTGTTCGTCATTCTTTTTATCAGAAATGTAATATAATCTGTTGAAGTATTCGAGTAAAGGAATATTTCATTTGCAGTAATAACCATGAGACTCTTTGCTTTTTCAATTCCAACTATTAGTTCACACTCTCTGTCTATATACTTTTATGTCTTGTTCAAATTTTCAATAGTTAATAAAACACTTTTTATTCTTCCACTCGAGTTCAAATACTTTTTAACTAGTAGTGGATGACACTTTATGTTAATAAAGATTTTCAAATATTAATTCCTTACTTTAAATAGAATGTTAGCAGTTTGTAATAAAAATTGAAATAAAAAGGCCGGAGTTCAATTGGTGAAATGTGAAGATTTCAGTATTTTTCACGTGAAGGTGAAGAATGCGAGCTCAATTCTTCCCAAAATCAATCATATTTTGATAAATATTGAAAGAGTAACTAAAATAAATTTTCTTTGTTGACCTAAGTAGGAACTGACTTTTATTTTTATATATATATATATATATAGATATAGATATAGATAGATAGATAGATAGATAGATAGATAGATAGATAGATAGATATAGATATAGATAGATAGATAATATTTTTTTAATTTAATTTTAGGCTTAACTTCAAGCGACAATTTTAATTTTCCTTTTTAAGATTTTTTCTCCATTTTAAGAAGATTTTAAATTTCAAAATATTGGGATCAAAATAACTTTTTACATTCATTTATCTCTTTCTAAGGGTCTTACAATAGAATTCGGTTTTCAGATTATCTTTTTTCTTATTTCAGTTCCGATAAAAATGTTTTTACGATTTTTTTCTCAACTTTTTTTTATTAAATATTCTAATTCCTGCCAATGAAATTGCCTAAAAGGTAAAATAGCCCTGCAACTGTTCCATTCCCTCAATATTTCAAAAAAAATTGAATCAAAAACGATTATTTCTTTAATCTTTCACGAAAATAAATCTTTGATGATTACATTTTACGAACGACAGAACTGTAGAATCCGGAATGAAGAATAAAGAATATATTCGACAAAAAAAAATTTTCTCCATTTTAATAAGAGTTTAAATTTCAAAATATTGGTATCAAAATTTTACATTCGTTTTTCTATTTCTAAGGTTCATACAATAAGATTCGTTCTTCAGATTATTTTTTTCTTATTTCAGTTCAGTTAAAAATGGTTCTCGATATTTTTTGATAACTTTTTTTTATTAAATATTTAATTCCTGCCAAGGAAATTGCCTAAAAGGTAAAATATCCCTAAAATTGTTCAATTCCCTCAATTTTTCAAAAAAAGTGAAAAAAATTAAATACATCAAAAACGAATATTTCTTTAATCTTCCACGAAAATAAATATTTGATGACTACATTTCACGAACGACAGAACTGTAGAATAATAAAAAATAATAAATCAAAAACGAATATTTCTTTTATCTTTCACGAAAACAAATATTTGATGACTACATTTTAAGGACGACAGAACAGTAGAATCAGGAACGAAGAATAAAAAACATATTCGTCTAAAGAGCGCGTGCGCATTTTATCATTTTCTTTGCAAACCCTATCTCGCAATCAGTTACAGAAGTAGAACAAGCGTCGTCTACATCTCGTTCCGAAACGAAGCCCTCGTTGCAGCTAAAGAAAAAGAACTCACATGTGACCTTGATGCGGCTTCCCAGGTGATCCGCGAAAGGATAGGACAGCCCCGCCATCTCGATCACGCAGGTGTATTCTCCGGCATCGGCCTCCGTGGCTTTCGAAATGATCAGTGTGCGCCCCTGCATGCGAATGCGGGGGTTTTCCTTCTCATCCAGAATTCTGCTTCCATCTTTATACCTAAAATATCAATAGCATATACTCATTTGTGCAAATACACGGTTTGTGCATTTTAAATGTAGCTTATTGATTAATTAGGCAAAAGAGAAAACATTTTATATAGTTTTTCTTGAACTTTTAGTAGTAGAACTGAACTTTAGTAGTAGAACATAATAAGAATTGAATTTTTTTTTAAAATAAATAATAAATTAAAAACGAATATTTCTTTAATCTTTCACGAAAACAAATATTTGATGACTACGTTTTACGAACGATAAAATTGTAGAATAATAAAAAATAATAAATCAAAAAGACAAATCACAAAAAATATTACCATAATTATCAAAAAAAAGTAAAAAAATGTATTAATTACAATACACTAGGCTAATTTTAATACTTAGTTCGTAAAATGTAACCATAAAAAATTTATTTTCATAAAAGATTAAAGAAATATTCGGTGTTTTTTTTTTGAAAAATTGATGGAATCAAACAATTGCAGGGTTATTTTACCTTTTAGGCAATTTCATTTGCAGGAATTAAAATATTTAATAAAAAAAAGTGAAGAAAAAAATCGAAAACCATAGTTATCTGAAGTTTTTAATTTATTTCTAGAACTTTTCGAAACAATACTCTGAGGGGAGGTATATATTTTCGCCTAAACTTATTAAGAATTGAATTGAGGAACCCACGGACATATCACTAAAAAAATATTACCTTAATTGTAAAAAAAATATATATGTAAAAAATCTATGAATTATTATACAGAAGAAAAATATTATTGTCAATATAAAAAGTCAGTTTTTTAGCAATTTAATGGTTCTCGTTTAATATATTATTAACTCCTTTTTCTGATTTAAATTTAGTAATATTTTTAAATATTTGTAATTATACAGCCTCAGATTTTCTTTGAAGTGTCTATATCTTATATAACATCCTTTTTGGGCTTTCGCCTACGCAAAGTACACAAAAAGAAAATTCTTCAATCAGCATTTGGAGTTCAAGCATTTAGAGGGCAGGGGGACTATTTTGGAAGCTCGTCTATTTATCCGTGAACTTTTTGTTGATAACAGGTAAGTCTTAGTGTTTGGTTTCAATACCTTAGATTTCAAACAATTTTTTTTAAATTCTCTTTCAAAAAAATCTTTGCATCTGTTTATTACAGACAAAGTGAACTCAAAAACTCTCACAGTTTAGATTTTTAAAAATTTAGTATGCCGTTTTATCGACAAACTTGTGCATTAGTATCAAGTTTGGATCAAATACAACTTGAAAAGGAATATCTGTCGGTGTGTATATTCACGTATTTATAAAAGAACAAATTTAAAATAAGATGTTCATAAATAAAAGAAATTTCGTACGTGATATTGTCATTGAAATTCTGAACTTTTATGAGAATTTTGATTCATACGGTCGAAAGAGAGGTTTTTAAAATTCATGCTTGATATTCTTCTACATTCTATGAATATAAATGAAGGACATTTTGTCAGAAAATGAGAAGGCTCGGAGGAGAACTTTCTCAATTATAAAGAATGTAATGCTTGTACTAATAAAAACAAATGAATTCTTGAATTTAAAATTATCAACTTTAGACTTGTTTTCATGTCAAATAATTTCGTTGTTGTTGTTGTCTATCTTCTGATGAAATGAAACCAGCATGAACGTTTCCTGGTTCAAGGAAAGAACAACAATCAATGTATTCGTAAATGCCATATTGTTTTTTTGGTAGATAAATCGTCTTTGAATTATTTTTGATAAAATTTAATTTCGAGCAAGAAGCTTAAAGAAGTTGATAAAAAATAGAATTCTATCACTGCTATAAAATTTATAAAAAGAATTCTATAATAAATTATTGCTTTAATGCGAATTGGAACAAAGAAAAAAAAGAAGAAACAGAAGGAAATTATTTTGTTTTGAATTAACAAAATCAGCTGTCATTAAAAGAAAGAATATTGAATCAAGAATTTATCTTCTTTTGTACTCATTCTTACTCACGACTTTCAAATCTAAATACTTTGCTCTGTAAGCCAAGTTATATGAATTTAAAATTAATTATTAATTTCATGTAATTTGTAGCAAAATAATAATAAGAAAAAACATAATGGATTTATTTGGTTTTGAATCAGTAAGAAATCATGTCAATTTATAATTTACCCGCTTCATTTATATTCTTTCTTATTCAAGACTTTGGAAATCTGAACTTTTTTCTGTAAGTCAAGTTACCTGAATTAATACTATCCAATAAAGGTTGCTTAACATATCCATTTTGAACACCTGCTCTTCTATTTTTTTTTTCTTTTTTTTCCTTTTCTATTTTTAGTTCTTTAGTTTTTTCCGTAACTCTTAGCATTAAGTAAATATTATAACTGGATGAACGAGAAAATTCACGAAAAAGTGATAACAACATGATAAGTACAAAGAACAACACGATTTTATAAAATAATACTTGCGATAAAGAGACGACAAAACATTCAATTATTTTTTATCACATTTTTCAACTGATTCTAAAAAGAACTATCAACATAATAAATTAAACATTTCGATATATCCATATTGATAGCTTTTGTTGTGTCTACATTTATTTTAAGGGGATGTAAATAAGTTGCAAAATTGTAATTATCCTGCCCATTCCGTGTCGAATGTTCCCTCATTGAAAAATTTCCTCCCGTAACAGTGAAAACGATTCTTTTCAAAGCATCATTTTTTCGCTTTTTGCCTTTTTTTAAAATATAATTATAGTTTTTATCATTGAAAATTCAAAAATAAATTTTTTGTTTATATCAGTTTTTGAATTTTATCAAATTTATTTGGTTATATTTTTCATTTAAATCATTCGTGCAGGTTTTTATTATTAGAGTAAATGTTATTTAGGTTTCCAAATATATGATAAATTTAATTACTTTTTTATTTAATTATTTATTATTCTTGATAAGAAAGTTAGTAAACTCTAACATCAGAATATTAAAGGCTTAAAAATATGATACACACAGTATAAAATAGTATAAATATTGTTCTGAAAGAAATATTATTTTAAACGTCAGTAGTCCTTTTTTTCTTTGCAATAAAAAAAGCTGAAAACCAAACAATCTATTTTTTATTCTAAAAAGATTAACGGAATATAAATAATATAAAATTTATAAAGATATTGCATAACTGGCGTTAACGATGTAAGTTGGAATCGTATTTTGCATTTTTGTTATGTGACTTTAATGTTTCAGATACTAAGCATTTAAGATACTAAGGAGTCCAGTATTACAATTTATGCAATGATAGCCTGAGCTTACACATAGTGCAACTTTTAACCTTCAGAGCAATTAAAATATTGATTAGTATTATTACTAAAATAGCAGTGGATTTATTTAAATAGGTATATGTAATATAAGTTGGAAAATTTTTCTTCAAAAGTTAATTTTTTAAATTAAATTATTCCTATTTTAAATATTTTTATTGCGAATTACGAATTATTATTAAATAAAATGGAATATTATTTTCATATCAGCACAAAGCTTCTAAAATTAGGTATGTTCTTAGAGATAATGTTCGAACTACTGTTTGCACAAGAAAGAGAAATATGAACGACAGAATGTATGAAAGCTTTAGAGTAGGAAAATTATATAAATGGTCTACTTGAAATCGAGATTGTAAAGAATATTATAATGTGGAAACTCAGGAACCTGTATCCTGATGGAATCACAATAACGATTATATTGAAAGATTTGAAAATTATACAAAAGAAATTACTTAAATTTGAGAAAAACTGTATTTTAAAAATGAATTCAACAAAAGAAAAAAAAACAATTCTTACTTTTAAAAATAGCTATGAAGGCTTTTTAATATTTAACAATTTATATAAATATTATATGTAATTAAAAAATAAAGATTAAGTAAGTTCTTTTATTAATATAACATCTATAATTAAAAATGATATCAACATGTATATATAAATAATTTTAATACAGAACCTATACTTTGAATACGACGATAAATCCATAACATTTTTAAATAAGCAAGAAGAATCCAAGCTCTCTAAAAAAAGGCAGAAATGTTTAAAAAAATTTTTAATAAATAAATATTTAATTGAATATTCTGGCTCGTAAAACGGATAACACAACTAGATTTAACTAAGAAAAATAATTCTGGAAATTTTTTAGGTATGAATTTGATGTAACTAAAATACATGATTTATATGATAAGTAAACATTATTTTAATAAGAAATTCTTAGGACGAAAGAAAATACTGGAAATCCAACGATTAAGAATTAAAATGTTCGAATTAGCCATGTTTTATTGTTCTTTTAAAATAAACTAAATATAAATAACGAAATATGACGAAGGAAATACTAATAAAATAATAATAAGGAAATACTAATAAAATATTTTAAGAATTCTACATTAAAATTGTTAGAAAAATTAATATTTAATTTTAAACGTTTGAAGTTTTAGATAAGCCATTATTACTATTATTTTCATTTTAGCCATTTTTCAGAAGTCATTTATTGTGACTGAAAATAAAAAATATTTTCTGGATCCATAAAGCCATTGTTTACATTTGAAGTTTTATAGAATAAACGAGAAACCGATAATTAGTTGAAGTTCACTGTTCAAAGGTTTTACCCAAAATGTAGATTGTTTATTTTAAAACTGATAATTATTTTGAAAATGCTTTGAAGATAAATTTGCCTTTTCTTTTATCTTTATCTGACTTTAAATATACCATAATAATTATTAGGTATACATGAATTTCCTTCTAATGTTGATTGAATAAACTGTTGATTGAAATTATTTTGTAATAGATGATAGCTAAGAGAAAACAAAAAAAGGCTGTTACATAATTTAATTTTATAGATATTTTTTTAAATAAACATTAAACTCCATGTTCGTTTGACGACAGATAGCTATTAATTTATGAAATTAGTAACATCTGTCCATTTTTTTATCGTTTGCAATGACCTTGATTTACCTGAAAATATAAACTGGTAGCTTCGACTTTCTGTTTTGAAGACCAAATATTCTGTACTAGGATGCTCTAGAACAGGGGTAGGCAACGCGGCGCCCCCGATCGATTTTTAATGCGCCCTCTCTGGACTAATGTAAATGTATGATAGCCAGAGTGATTTACTTACTCTTGTCAAACGGCTATATGCAGCTAGTAGTCAGTTGAGTTTAGGATTGTGCATAGATTAGCAGTTTGCTAACCTTGAGCGTATCTAATAACACGCACGTATTTTTGGTAAAAGTGTGATCGTATTTGGAACAGACCAAGCGTAGACCTTGCATTTAAAACTACCAAGTAATCCGAAATGATTCTTTTCTTTCAAAACCTTCATGGATAAATGTAAAAGAAAAAGAACATATTATTTTAACGATGAATGGGAACATCTATATTGTTTCATTGATTACAAAGGGAAGTGTATTTGTTTGTTGTGTAATAATAGTGTTGCGATACCCAAGAAAAGTAATTTTGAACGACATTTTAAGACCTATCATACCAATTTTGATAGTGATTCCAATGAACTCTGAAATTAGAAGAAAAAAAAATTATTTCTTTAAAATCTTCAATAACTAACCAGCAAAGTTTTTTTTTACTAAACCAATGCAACAACATAAAGCAGCAACGATCGTGTCATATAAAATATCGCATTTGATACCTAAGAATAAAAAACCATTTACAGATGGAGAATTAGTGAAAGAAGCCATGTTAGAAGCTGATGATTCACTTTTTGAAGAATTTAAAAATAAACAGGAAATAGTTTCAGCTATAAACACGTTGCAATTATCAGCACGAACTGTTACTAGAAGAATTGAAGTAATTGCGGAGAATTTGGAGGCAGAATTAGCAAATGATATGGAAAATTGTATTTTCTTTTCGCTACAGATGGATGAATCGACAGACGTGACAAATACATCACAATTAGCAATTTGCGTGAAGATGGTATTTTCTGATTTTACAACAAAAGAAGAATTCCTTAAAGTTCAGCCATTAAAGGGAAGCACCAGAGGAGAAAATGTATTTTCTACTTTTAAAAAGTATATAACAGTTGTAAAATTACCCGTGCAAAAGTTATCGTCAATTACAACAAACGGGGCACCAGCGATGACTGGCAAGAAAAAAGGATTTATTGCCTTATGTAGACAGGATTCCTTATTCCCAAAATTTATTTCTTATCATTGCCTCATTCATCAGGAAATGTTATGCGCTAAAACAATCGGTTTTCAACACGCATTTACGATAAAAACAAAAATTATCATTTCCTTAAGATCGGGAGCTATGCAACACAGATTGTTTAAATTACTTTTAGAAGGTGAGGACGTTCAGTTCACAGATCTTCTTTTACATACTGAAGTGAGGCGGCTGAGCAGAGGTAAAATACTTGAGCGGTTTATCATGCTTTTGCCACAAATAAAGGAATTTATTGTATCAAGAGGCGAATTTTACGAGCAATAAGAAAATAAGGATTGGCTAATCGACCTCGGATTTCTGACAGATATAACGGCAAAGTTGAATGAATTAAATTTAAAAATACAAGGAAAAAATCAGCATATCGCTGGCATGATTAGTGCAGTAAATGCATTCAAATGCAAGTTAGTGTTGTTGAAATCCCATCTATTGAAAAAATCATTATCACATTTCCCAAATATTAAATATACTGTTGAGAGTTTAAATTTGAATAATGAAAATTTTACTGCTACATCATATTTAGAAATTATAGATAAACTGATCGAAGAGTTTTCTTCTAGATTTGAAGATTTTGCAGCATTAGAACCCGTTCTAAGATTTTTCATAAATCCATTCAATGTTACTGAAGATGATGTCCTTGAAATAGTTTGAGTATTTCGAGCTTCATAATATCGAGACCTAGAATTAGAAATAAGAAACTTGCAAAGTGATATTATTTTAAAAGCGCAGAGTAATGATAAAATGTTTTGGAACTAAGTCGATGAAAACGAGTATCCTATTTTAAGGAAATGTGCGCTAAAAATTTATTCATATTGTGCAACAACATAAAATTGCGAGTCTTTTTTCTCAAATATGAAATATTTGAAATCAAAATACCGAACAAAGCTTAATGACTCACGTTTAGATAATTGTTTAAGGACCGGGAACTCTAAATATATCCCCGATTATAAGAAATTGGCTGAAAATATGGACACCCAAGTTTCACACTGAATTATATTTATCATTATGTATGACACCAACAAAATAAAGTTATAAAAAAATCGTTTTTTTTTTATGCTTATTTATACCTGTTGATTATCTGTAAAATATGTGCCCTCGGTGATTTTCAAATTTAGTATTGCGCCCTTAAGGACAAACAGGTTGCCGAGCCCTGCGCTAGAATATGCAATAAGTAGCATTAAACTTAATAGGATTTATAAGGTGTTAGTGTATATGAAAATAAAGTTTATCTTTACTAAAAATAAAGATGAATGTATGCATGTTGATTCAAGTTGACAGATATTAAACTGTCAAATTGGCACAAATATGCATTTCAGAACGTAAGAATGCTCATCTCAGAGTAATTTTTAATAAACTTTTATTCAAATTGTTTATTAAATTAAAGATCAGACGAAAATTTATTAATATTCAGCATACAAAAATATTACAGCATTAAATTTAAATTAATTTTTAATCATCTTAAAATTTTAATGTTTTCTCAACTTTTTCAATGATATATTTTTTTAATTTTTATTTAATTTTTAAAAAGTATTTTAAATGCATTTTGCAAGGAGTTTCATAGATGAAATGAAATTCAATTTTTTTTTTTTTTTTTTTTTACTTATAAGGAATCATATTCTACGAAATATTCCTGACACTTCAACTTTCAAGTAAATAAATGAAGGTTTCTATCGTCTGCTATCAAATTTGATCAACTTATGAAATTTTGAATAGAAATCTTTGGAATATTCAACCTTTTCATTCTTGGGGAGGGGGGGGTCAATCAGTCTTGAAAAATACAAGACGTTGATTGGGATGTTGTCTTGTCGATGAAATGGTTTAAAATTACCCGTTTTTATTGAATACTAATCTTTAAATATCCATAAATCAATCAGTTTTAGAGACTGAATTGATTGAAGTTTATCTCTTTTTACTTAAAAGCTAAACATTCTTCATTTTTTAAAGCATTTATAGGCTCATATTACATATTATGTAGTTATTTACTTCATTTAGACCCTTTTTATAGATGTATTTCCATTATTAAAGTTTTACAAATTAGCCGTTAGACCTTGAATTGCAAAAATATGTATATTAAACCATGTTTGTCTTAAATAAAGCTCATTTATTTAATTAATAATATTGTAAAAGTCATACAATTTTTTTTTCTTTGGATTTTCTTTTCAGAAAAAACATATTTCAAATTTATTTTGTTTCATGCAGACACGTGCTGAAAATTACATTTTTATATGTTTCATTTGCAATAATTATTTATTTATTAATTTGAGTTTTTGTCAGTCTGATAGCAACATATTGATAAAAGATTTTCCCCTTTTACTCGTAACGTGCTCTTGCAGCTGAAATTTTTTTTGTTTTGTCCAAAATATATTATTGAAAAATACAGTTAAAATATTTCTTTAAAAATTCGTAAAGAGTAGAAGCTTAAATTATGTGTTAAAATACTAATACCATTAGAAAGCTAATTTTTTTATTTTTTATTTAATGTAAAAATCTCTATTTGTGCAATAATCTTTTCGAAAATTATAGCTGAAAGACGTCGAAATTTTGTTTAAATTTTAATTTATTCTAATACTTGTTAAAAATTCGAAAAAAGGGCTCCTAGGTGCACATCCAAAACCTCCAAAGTATACATGTACCAATTTTGGTAGCTGTAGGTTCGATAGTATGGCCTGTAGAGCGTCAACACACACACACACACTGAGCTTTATTATAAGTATAAATTAACAGTCTGTTAAGCCAAAATTATTACGTTTATGTATTCATAGTAAAACATACTAATTCTACGAATATTAAAATATAAACAGTCTATCAAGTTTAAATTATCATGTCTATGTATTCATGAAAAAACATACACATTCTATGAATATTAATAGTATTAACTGTCAAGTATAAATTGTCCAGTATCTTTTAATACCTTTATTTTTCAACGGAATACACGGTTGATGGTAATTGCCCGTTAAAATGAATCAAAACCCCTTCGAATACTGGAAGATGCTGTGTTCACTGCCACGACCCACGCCTGATATCAGGACCATCTATCTGGTGAGATGACCCCTTCTTTGCTCTCTTTTAAGGTATCCGACTGCGTTAAAAACACTGGCTGACGACCCCATGGGCGGTTTTCTTGTAGTTCGGACTCTCCTCTTTCCAAAACAGTTTTCTAGGAGAAGGAAGGCCTGACGTATCACCCAGGGAAATTTTAAGAAAAATCTATTTTTCAGCTAACATTTGTCTTTAATTTTCTCAAAAGTTTAATTTTCATAAAAATTCTCCACCGTTACCATGGTAACAGGTTTTAAATGATATGGGCAGTGAAATGAACCAAAAGTTTTACTGTTGGTGAAATACTTTTTCATTTATAGGCGTTTCTAGAAAAATTAAGTAGTGAATTTAGCGAAAAAAATGCATATAAACGTATATTTTTACCCTTCACTTCTTTGCATCACCAAATGTTTCTTAGATGTTGGTTCATTTCATTCATCATTGTATTCTACAACTTGTGTACAAAGAAAAACAGGATAGCTGCATTCCCATTTTGTGCAGAGTGTGAACCCTTTTGGTTAAATTTCATTCAAATTTTGCCCATTTTCCCCTCCTCAAAATATATTATATTTTCAAATAGGTTTTTTTTTTTTTTTTTTTTTTTTTTTTGCATTTATAGTGTTTATTATCGAAAATGCATTTAAAAGCCATGAATAGTTTCTAAAAACTCCAATTTTTCAAAAACTTTCATTAGAATGTAGTCGGATACCTTAACTGTAGTAGAGAAAGTGTAATCTAATAACACAGATAGTTTGGTACAATTACATAACATTTGTAACGCACAGACACGTCAGTACCAGAGAGTGTGTTAACTAGTTTAGTTAGTCTAACGACCTGCTGTTAAGTAACACCAAGACTATTTAGGGACGGACCTCGTCATTTTGAACCGCAATCAGATGACGAGGACGACACCTAAACTGGCACCTCCTTTCCACACCACACCAGCGGGAGGACGTTTGGTCTGACGGATTTAACGTGCAAGAGATCCCCTCACACGACGGTTCTTCTGTGAAATCGAGTCTCGAACCTGAAACCCTCCAGTTTCGAAGCCCAGGGCCGGACATCTCGAGGGGGGGAGTGCTATGCAACTGGGCTCCGTGACTTAAGAGACACCCACCGTGACTGAGAATTAAAACAGTGTTCTGAACAATAATAATGTTACACATACTAAAAGTTCTATAAGCTTGTTTCCATGTGGCTGAGTGAGCATCGACTGACATTAGGCAAAAATCGCAATGATATCTATGAAAAGGCGGGAAATGTTCATTTATGAATAAGGAAACTTCCATCCGACATGCTGAGACAGAGCGTCGTGCCCGGCGCCCAGAAGTCGAGGCCGAGGCTGGGTTCAAATGGAATTGCAAAGCATCGGTTATCTACTTACTGTCTATGTCTAATGTAAGATTTTTTTACAATCCTTTACATTGCCAGTCACTAAATATAACAAATGCTTAACCCTCTTTCAGCAAATTAAAATCAAATAAAGTATTATCTTCGATCAACTATATAAGTATAATGCTAATAAACTTTTGCTGTACTAAGTATGGAAAAAGAAAGTGAGAAAATTTGTCATTTTCCTGGAGTAATGAATAGCAAAAAAAAAAAAAAACCCACGTTTATTTATATTTTTTTTCATTTATATTTTGTTAAAAATTTAGGGCCCCTAAATTGTTTCTTGCGAACAGGCCCCTTCATAGAAAAGACCCGTTCTGCCGAAGCCAAGGTCTTACCCCCTGAATGTGTTAACTAAGAAATTTCTCAAGTACTTCTATCGATATTGTATCTAACAAAAGCACAAAAATAGCAGAAACAGTATCGAAAACGGATATGAAACATAAAAACGAGCGTTTTTTGAACGAGAAAAAAAAATATCATTGAAATATTCACATGATGAAACTTTTAATGTTTAATTTATATGCGATTCGTTACACTCTTTAGTTTTTAATGCAATAATGCAAAATAGAATGATGGGGAGGTTAATGATGGAGGATAATGGGGCTCTTGACGAGTCTCAAAAGTGCCGATTCGACATTTTCTGCCATCCGAGTTGATATCGATTGCGAAGGTTTGAGGGTAATAATCCATTCGATGAGAGCCGTTCCCAAAAACTTAAAAGTTTTATTTCTTTTCCTTTTCGATTATTTCGAAGCATTTTAATCGTTCTTTGTTTTCGAAGGCACCCTAGCGACGGATTTCCGATTAAAATGATGAAGCAGATGCTTAAAGGAATCTGAATTGCTAGGGGTGGGGGAGTTGAAGGATGATTATTATTCGGCTTCTGCCAAATAAATCAGTTTGTAATAAATGAAAATACTATGAAATATTAGGGCCGAGGTAGTCTGGTTGGCAGAGCGTCAGTCTCGTAATCAAAAGGTGGTTGGTTTAGTTTGGTTTAGTTATATTAACGTCCCTTTGTAAAGCAACACGAGGGCTATTTTGGGAGGGACCTTGTAGCATTTTGAACCACGGTTAGATGACGAGAACGACACCTAAACTGACAACCCCCAAATAACGAGGACGACTCCTGCGCTGGCTTTCCCTTTTCAAACTTCTGTATCATACTTGAGAAGGACATTTAATCTATCTGAGTAATTGGATGTTATTTTTTGCACTGCACTATTAAGCACAAAATACTATGTAGGAATTCTGAGAAATATCTCATCACTCGTGACAATGTTTTGTTTTCCCTAGATGAATTTCTTAGACTGTAAGTAAAAACGTTTTAGAGAGACCACTCACCCTTTTTTTCTTCATGCATCTATACTAATAATATAAATGTGATGTTTGAAAGGATGGATGTTTGTTACTCCATCACGCCAGAACGGCTGATCGGGATCGGATCAAATTTAATAGAAGATTACAGATACAGATTACAGCCAGGAATAGAACATAGGGTACTTTATATTCCGGTTCATTGAGTGGTTCGTTTTTTAATCGCTAAAAACTAACTTTCGCGCCAAAATGCTGAGGCCAAATCCCGACAAAGAAAAGTAAGGCTCAAGTTTTTCTCCCCCAACAGAGTTGAGGTTAGGCTTAAGAGAATTTCGACCGATTGTTTCAAACGATTCTATTTATTTTCTTTGTGCTCAATGTATTTAAAATCAAATGTTGTGAATGAATCGATCTTTCAGATTCATTCTGCAGCACTTTTAAAATAAAAGAAAACGGAATAAAGGAAATAAAAATTTCTAATCTGCATTGCGTTACCCCAACTGCCGAAGGAAAGTCAGACATGTGCGTTACGCCAACTGACGGTGAACATTTTGATTCATTATCTTAAGGCTTAGGCAATGATTTGATGAATTTTGTCATTTTCTCTAGCTTGGCAGTTTTCAAAAGCTCCTTCCATTCTGACTGATACGCAGCAGTCGCAGTAGCTATTTGCCTCTTCGAAATAAGACTTCGTTCCATAGACATTCATAAAGAAATTGCAAAGCTCATTTGCCATTCTTAAACCTTCACTAAGATTTTTCAAATAAAATTTGTCACGTTTCCAGTGCTTGTTGAAGCCTCTTCTTCAATGGGTTGTGAATTGAACATTTCTTCCAAGTCGGTTTCAATCAAATCTTCATCTTGCGATTCAAGCAATTCCTGAATGTCACTTGACTCTATCTGTTCGAATCCATCTCGTCCTATTCCATTCGCGATTTCGGCTATGTTTGCATTTAACAACATACTTTAGATAAAGTTGTTATAAGATCTATTTTACTTTTTTTAAGAGTCCATTGGACGGCATTGACAAAGGATATTGAGTTGGATACCTATCGGAATCCTTTTACTATTATGTACGTACTTATTAGATCAGCGAATGAAGAAATTTTTAGCCGCGAATAAAGGAATTGGGTCGCATTTTTTTAATCCGAGAATAGTGAAAACGCGAATGAAGGAAGTGCGAACAAGGAGCTTTTAGTGTACAAAATCTCGCAGCTAGTAACAGATCAGAGATTTCACATCGACTTGAATTTTATCGTTATTTTCCCAATACTACTGGGTCATTTCTTTTCTTAACGCTGAGAAAGGCACGTTTCCTCATTCATCACCAATTAAACACTCAGACAGGCCAAAAAGGAAATAATTATGTGTTTTTCTGAATGGCTGGAAAACAATTACAATCCGTTTAATTGGCTGATTTATTTCCATCGGACATGCAATGGGTTAAAAAAACAGTTTTACATTTGTCTATCTCAGGGCCTTTTGCCTTTTTTGTTATTCTGTTTATTGTTATTTTTATTGTTATTCTTTTATTGTTATTTTTTTTGTTTGTTATTCTGTTGTGTTGGATAATTGTCACATGACAATGGAACGTTTAAATAAGATTTTAATGAAACTATACAAGCCTATTTCTGAAATACATTAATTTTTAACTTCGGTATTTTTAATTTCAATACATCGGAGAAAATATATTTAAATATAATTCTAGAGCAAGTTGGTGAAGTAATTTGAGAAAATTGGTTAAATTTTATGTATTTATGTATATAACAAATTTTAAATGAACATTTATTTATATAGAAGCCATTTGAAATTAGTTACAAAAAGTAATAACTGAAATTTGCTATCGCAAATTACAATTTATCATGTGAGAGTTTTATTTGATCATGTGATTATTTTAATGCGCATGTATCAACTTTTAAAAAACATGATACATTTTTTTTCCGAGATTAATGGAGTTTTCGAGTTTTTGCCAGCAAAAAATGCAAATTGCCATTTATACTTTATTCATTGCCTACGGGATTTCGAGTTTAAATTATTCATTGCCTTCAATTATTCAAAAAACTTTCACCAAAACATCATGTTCTCACATGATAAAAGATTGAAATGAGAGAGCTTCAATGTGGTGTCACTATGTAGATTTTTAGTGAAATAATTATTAGATCTGTTCATCTAGACCAGAGATGTCCAAACTACGGCCCGCGGGCCAAATCCGGCCCGCCAAGTGATTTTATCCGGCCCGTGGAGGGTTTTAAAACATTATGATGTTTTCGCCCAAACCTTTTCATTTTCAAAACTGAAGAACAATTTCCAATTGCATTTGCAGTAAAGATCATCGCCGATTTAAAAGAAAAATTTCAAAAGCGATTTTCTGATTTGGACATGAATTCAAAAGAAATTCGGCTGTTCCAAAATCCATTTGATTGCAACATTGCTGAAATTTCAAGCCGGCTTCAAATAGAAATTATTGATCTTCAAGCAAACGAACAAATCAAGGACAAATACAAGGAAGGAAACTTAATAGATTTTTATAAATATTTGGATGCAAAAGAGTTTCCAAATTTGAAGAAATTTGCTCGTAAATTCATTTCAATGTTTAGGACTACTTACGTATGCGAACAAACTTTTTCTCGAATGAAGTATCTCAAATCAAAATATAGAGCAAATTTATCTGATGATCATTTGCAGTCATTGCTTATGATTGGTGTAACAAATTTTGATCCCAACTATTAAGACATTCTTCAACAACAACAAAAAAAAAAAAAGTTTCATCATTCGCATTAGAAGTTGCATGAAAATATTTCAATTTATATAAAATAATTATATAATTATACTTTGTTTGTTTAGTATTTTGTATTTTCAAGTTACAATAAAATAGTATTAATTAATAGTATTTAATGCTACTTTACTCATAATGATATTTTTCAATTTGTATACACATGTGGCCCGTATAACATGGATCTAATTTCGATCCGGCCCGTGCCGCGAAAAGTTTGGACACCTCTGATCTAGACAGATTGCTATGCTTTTAATAATATCTCAAACCAGATCAGATTAATTAAAGAAAATTGTAGCTTGAAATCCCATGCTGAATTAGCAGAGAGCTCAAGAAATTTTTAAAAAATAATCGCCTTATATTTTAGAATTAAATATTGAATATCATTAAAAAATATGTTTCTTGGTGAATACAACTCTATCCATACTGTTCACGAACACTAAAGGTCAGTTTACAATCAGTCAGTTTTTAACCAGGTTTTAAATTCTAATGTCACATATGCGCAGAAAGAAGATTGTGTATGCGTTGTGAGAGTAACTAATAGTAAGTTCTAGTCTCTACGGGACAAGTACTTGCTTCTATACATTTTTTGAGCATGCGCAGTCTTATTGGATGGATTGCAGATGGTTGAATGTAAGCCCAACTTAAAATCAGAACTAATGACTAAAATTATTTAAGCAGACAATGATCCTTTAACAGAAAAAATAAAGTGTCAGTTACAAAACTAAAAAAAATGCTGAAAAAATACTAACACTAACAATTAGTTGGCCCATAATTGAAGAATATAATGAATGGTAAAAACTGCATACCTTAGCTCATTGATCTTTGCTGTATATTGTTACAAACCTATAATGCTGCTTCCCAGCACGGTTAGTTCTATCACCGGAAAGACTTATCTACAATCATTTATATTGCATGTTGCTCTGGTGTCGCGCCAATAATCCCCGAACTTGGCTACTAATTTGGTGACAAAATGCATTATGCTGGAAATTTTGAGAACTTTAACGATCCATCCAGTAGGAACAGAAATACCCCTGAATGGCCTACATGCTTCTCGAGTGCCTCCCCGAAACTATAAAAGGACGGCAATCTCAAGTCCAGCGTTGTGTAGAGCTCCAGCATGTGCTGAACCGAGCTGTGAGTTGAATCCTGTTGTCTTTCGGGGAAGAAGCATCTATTTGTGTGTGGAGTAGTGTCAAGTAGTCGTATGCAAGTGAGGCGGTAGTTGGATACAGCTAAAGTTAAAATACCATGGATAATTTCAACCGTTTGGAAAGACCGTAGAGTGAAGCTTCGAAGATTCCTTCTCCTGCTGAATTCTGTCTGGTATCTTTGTGTGTTGTGAGGGATTACTACTTGTGGGCTACTGTCTGTTGTAGTGTGCTTTTCTGTATTCGTTTCGACTGTGAATTCTTAATCTTTGTATTAGTATCTTCATGTTTAATAAACGTAACATCAAGGTAGTTGTGTGGAAGTGAGTTGGTACTTGGACACAGACAAAGCGAATGGAAGGTGGAGAATTTCCGCAGTTTGGAGAGACCGTAGAGTGAATTCCCGAAATCCCATCGATTGAATTCCCTCTGGTCGCTTTGTGTGTTTTGGTGGATTTCTACTTGTGTGCTACTGTGTGTAGTAGTGTGTTCTCCCGTGCTCATTTCGTCTGTGAATTTGTCATTTTTGTATTAGTAACTTCATGTCAAATAACTTCGTCTTTGTTTTCTACTGAGGCATGCTGATTGTTTTCAAATCACACCCATTACAAACGAACCTGGTGAATTTGCAGACCTTACTTAGTTTAGTTTAGTTATATTAACGTCCCTTGTAAAGCAACACGAGGGCTATTTTAGGAGGGACCTTGTAGCATTTTGAACCACGGTTAGATGACGAGGACGACACCTAAACTGGCAACCCTTTCTCCACACCACACCAGTGGGAGGGCGTTTGGCCCGGCAGGTTTAACGTACAAGAGGTCCCCTTACAAGATGGTTATTCGGTGGAATCGAGTCTCGAACCTGAAAACCTCCGGTTCTGCCGTAACAAAATTTGAAATGAAATCCTAGTTTAACAATATCCATACTTTGATACATTAGCACATTGATGAATCACTCAATTTAATCACCAATAAAAAACTTGCCTAAACAGGAGTTAAGATTTCGATTTCGCATTCCGGTAATGTCTCAAACCAAAAAAAGGCAGGAATAACTTCAGAAAGGAGAAAAAAATTATTATTATTTAAGTTAATTAATAATTTAAATTTTTTTTACTATCCCTTCAAGTGCCGTCGATTCAGTTTTCAGGAAGATAATGGTAGCATTACGAAAATATTTGAAAAATTTAAATGTTAATTCATGTGTAACAATTTTTGATTTAATTGACAGAATTTATTATTGACACTTATCAGGATAGGTTCTTTGGCTCTTTGTGGAAAGGTTAATCTAGTCACCTGGTGGGGAGGCCGGGTAGAGAACAAGGGGGTTATTTGCCCATAGTAGGATAATGGAAGGCCCCAACCATGATAATTAATTTCTCCCAGACATTACCTTTTTGTTTCATTGCCGCAAGCATACCAGGGATGTCGTTGATAATGGGCCCTGGTAGCCTGGTGGGTAGAGCGTCAGTCTGGTAGCCGAAAAGTAGCGAGTTCTGTTCCCGTCTAGGCCCAAAACCGCCGTGTTGGCTAATGGCAGTGGGGGCATGTTCAATAGGTTGTAACTACAAAGTCCTCAAAGTTCCCATCACAATTGATACCTCTGATTTGGATCTCAATTCTGACTTGCGGATGGCTGAATGAGTGCATGAATGAATTCGACCACCCCCGAAAAAGGGTTGTGTCGTGTGTGTTCGAGCAAAGTCGTCATTTCAGTTTAAAAGTGCCCATTCTCAATGAAAGGAGCACACTTTTGCCTTCATTCGAAAGAGATAAATCTAATTCGGCTTGCTGTGACCAAGTGGCATTAGACACACCACCATTGAAAAATAATCCTTCCAACTATATTAAAGATTTCCTGGTATAAATATATTTTCTACATTTAATCAATTTTAAAGGAAAATATTTTAATCACATTTTTAAACATGCAGCTTGATAATTCTGAACGAATACTAAACGAATCACGAAAACGAGGTCCAATTAGTATTTCCTTTCATTATCATGCTGAAAGAACACCGAGCTTTACAATTCTAAAAGAATACATAAATCTTATACATAAAAATGAATATTTATCCGTGATGGCTCATGGCAGTTGGGGCACGTTCAATAGGTCGTGACTGCACAGTCCTCCAAGTTCCCATAACAAGTAACACCTCTGGGGATACTGAGTCGGTGTCTGATTTGGATCCAAATTCTGACGCGTGGATGGATGGATGAGTTCAACCTCCCCCTAAAAAGGATTGTGTCGTGTGTGTTCGAGCCCAGTCGTACTTTCACCTGAACGGTGCTTTTTAAAGACGCACACCTCTACCTTCATTCGAAAGTGCTCCGCTCATTCGGGCTTGGTATGAACAAGTGGCATTAGACCCACCACCACCGTTAATTAGTGAATTTTTTTTATTTAATTCGGAGGCTGGCTGTAATTCAACATTAATGAAGTGGCTGTTTTTGGTACTACGAGGTCACAGACTCTGAAATATTTTGAGACCCCACCACGTTATTTTTGACAAAAATGTAGCAAGATCAAAAAAGTAGAAAAGTAGATCTTGATATTTATTCTGTGGTGGTGGTGGGTGGTGGTTCTAATGCCACTTGGTCATACCAAGCCCGAATGAGATTTAGTTCTTTCGAATGAAGGCAGAGGTGTGCGCCTTTCGTTGTTAACGAGCATCGTTAAGGTGAAAGTACGACTTTGCTCGAACACACACGACACAAACCTTTTTAGGGGGTGGTCGAACTCATCCATCTATCCACGCGTCAGAATTTAGATCCAAATCAGAGACCGACTCATTCCTGATTCAGTACCCCTAGAGGTATCGTTTTGTTATGGGAACTTGAAGGACTTTGCAGTCAAGACATATTTAGCGTGCCCCAACTACCATGAGCCAACAAGGAGGTCTTTGGCCGACACAGGACAGAGCCCGCGACCTTTCGGTTACGAGACTGACGCTCTACCAACCAGGCTACCGCTGCCTCAATTTATTCTGTGATGCCATTATGTATTGAAAGGTAATTCTAATGCATGCATTTATAGCATTATTTTTATTTGTACAGATATTATGCCTTTTATCGACCCATTTGATATACTAAGTCCTTTTTATTACCGTTTCTAGCCCAACGACTCTTATATTTTATTATGTACAAATAATTCAAAGCAACATTTATTGAGTTCTTGAGCGTTTTTCTTTCTTCAAGGAAATAGTTCGATTTTAATATCAAGATTATTGATCTAAAAACTGATAAATATGCCATAGAGTGCGAATAGGAAAGAGAGAGTGAAGGAAGAGAAAGTATTCTGAATTAATAAAGTTTAATAAAAAGAATTTGCAGATTAGCGTTTTGATTCCACAAGAATTTCGCTTAACACTCCACCTTTTCACAAACACTTTTATCGAAGAATGAACACCTTTTTTCGTTAAAGAAAAAGTTTCCCCCGGGGCTGGGTACCTCGAAATGAGGATGAGGTGCTTCCGATATGATGGGTGGATTTCTCAAACTCAGTGGGCAAAAGGTGGGGGGTTCTGGCCCTCCCATCGATGACTTGATGTATTCCCTACGTGGAGGGTTGTACAGTGGTCGATGATGGCCCTTAGGACTCAACCACAGTTCTCGCCCGTTTTGATGTAGCGAAAGTCCGGTCATTTAGTCCTGCGAAATTTTATCCTTGTGCCTTATGGCTGGTCGGAGGTCAGCTGTATGACTTACTCTCTGTATGTAGAACCCGGGGGTTATCTCATAATCGGGGATGAAGTGCTTCCGGCATGATGGTTGGATCTCGCCAACATGGTGGGTACAATAAAGGTGGGGGATTTGGTTCCCAGCATCGATGACGGGACGTACTCCCTACGGGGAGGGTTGTACCGTGGCCGGTGATGGCCCTTAGGACTCAACCACAGTTCCCACCAGTGTTGCTGTAGAGGCGGTCCCGTCATTCAGCCTTTGCGTGGTTAATCCGTGTGCCTTAGAGGCGGGTCGGAGGTCAGTGATATGACTGGCTAATATTGCATACAGCGCCATTTCATGCTTGGTGGTGAGTTATTGAACCCTTTTTTAGAGGGAAAAAAATCCCATGATCTCCTTTAAACTGCTACCAGATATGCTAACATTTGGTTCAGTAGTTTTCCTTTTAATGACCATTTCAAAGTGGAACTTGAATTATAATTATTATGATACATTTATATTGAATCTCATACATGACCCTGTGTGCCTTTATTATTCAAATGAAATTAAGTTATATAAGTATATTGAAAATTTCAAATCACCTTTTACTTAGTAATCAATCGGAATTCGTTACTGAGACATTAATACTACTTATCGGAATCAGTGATCGGTCGGAGGTCAATGATATCACTTTAAAGGAAAAGTAAAGATTGAAATTTCTGTGAATCTGATTAAAGGGGAGACTTGAATGTACCTTTGGTTTATCACTATGATACACATCTAAGAAGATTTTGAGGCCCCCTACACAACTCGAGACGCACCTCCAACGCCTGTGCGGAAATCCATCACTGCATGAATGTTTCCTCCAATGGAGATCTGAACAAATATTACACAATTTTTTGAAAAATTTAAAAATTGTAAAGACTATATACTAAATATCATCTACCTGGATGAAAGAGTTTTTGAGTTATCTTTCTGGTTGACAAATATTCAAAAAAGAGAGACAGACATTTTCCAAAAGTGTATTTTTCAGACTCAAGTAGGTTTAAAACGAGTTCATCGAAATCTAGAGTTCGAATTTCGACGATTACTACGCATTTTAATATTTCTTGTACGAAGGAGTAAATGTAAACAGGATTTGTATTTCTTCTGCTTTTGTGTTATAATTTTGTGACTTATGGCACTTTACAAGCCCGCGGACCGACATGCCAACGATTTAAGCCGAAAATGTGCGTTCCTTGTATTTCAGTATCTCCAACTAGGAACAAGAGTACGACTTAACTACTTCATGCGGTTGGTTAGAGATTTTTGGCGCAAGAACCATATCTGATCATACTGCACCAAGAGAATGGTAAAATTGTAGACCGAAGGCTACTTCATAAGTCACATTCGCTTGCACAACCCCTTTTTACAGGGGGGGGGGGCACATTCACTCTACTCACAAATAAAACACAGAATAGCAACCATGCCCGAACCGGGAGACCCAGAACACTGGGATGACGTGCTACCCCTGTGTCAGAACGCCGTAGTTATAATTTTTCTAATGTTTGAATAGAGAAACGGCTGTAGAACCTGTACTCACCAATTTATAGGGAACACTGCATTTTCTTCTTGCTCGCAAACAAGTTTTATCGTCCTGTGCGCCTTCAGTTGAACTCTCGGCTGGCCTTGCATTTGCTCGTCGCCCTCTGCAAAAAAACGAAAACCTGTTTACTATCTTTTCGGAATTTGAATAACGTAGAAGTATTATTTTATTTTATTATTTATGCTAATCAAAGAGAGAAACATAAATTTTTATTTCTCGAAACAATTACGGTAGATATTTATGACGATTCCGTGATTTGAATTTCTTTTGTTACGTTTGAAAGAAACTAGGAAAATTAAAAATCAGCGGAGTTGGTCTCCCCAAAACTTTCCTGAATACTCTCTGATGAATTGCCACGCCTTGCAGTCGACTGACTGGGTTACGAAATGTTAACACATTGTGTACGGATACATTTCGCAGCGGAATTGTACCCGTTTTGCGCGTAAATTTAGTTATTCAGTTAAATCTCAATAGATCGAAAATTAGTTCATTTTTTAACCATTAATATTTTCCTATTTCATATTGAAATATATAAATAACAACCATAAGATTTTTGTAAACAAAAAAAATATATTTTTTAGTGGATAAATTAATAATAGCGTCATAAATATGAAAACACAAATATAAATAGTAATATATAGTTTTCATTTTTCCAAATTATGTTATGTATAAATATTTTTAAATTATAAAAAAATGAAAAGAGCAATCAAAAATTAATAATGTTTTACAGTGTGGTCACGTTCAAAGTATTTTTCCTCTAGGAAGAGGCCAAATTCCCTCATTTTCGCAAGGATAAATGAAAAGTTAATTTAAATCTAGATTGATTTTTTAATCCCCCTTCCCGTTCCGCATCGACTGATGTCAAAACTCGTTTTTATTTGTCTCCATTTTTCCCGAATCTATGTAGTAGACAAGAACATTCGACTTTCTGTCTGTACCGTTATTTCTGTACCCACCAACAAACCATATTGTGACATTAGCCCATACCAGTACGTGACCCGCGCTCAAGTACACATCGTCAGAAAACATACTAGCACGTGACTCGCATACAGTGTGTTAACATTTGGCCTGACTTTATCATTTTCACTCAGTCTGTATGTCGTCCTTGGCGAGTTTGTTAAGTATTCATCTCTGGCATGCATGGATGATATCCAAAAATACAATTTGTTTTTCAGAATACAAACACTGACTATGACATACTTCATTGACTATGGAGACTGATTGAAACAAAACTTTGACACAAAACTGTACATCCTATTACAATATCTGCTTTCTATTACAGTTATTCTCAAACCAAATTTGATATATTTAAGTCGTTGCGTGTATGAATCATCAAATTAACAAGTTTCTGAAAGTACAGACCGATAGACTGTCAAGCTGTTGTTGGATATGGCTGAAAATGTCGCACTTTACTACACTATAGATGTGAAATCTATGAATCGAATTTCACCTATTTAGCTGTTTTCGTTTAGTAAATACAATGTTAATTTATATTCTAAAAGCCTTATAGAGCAACATGCTCTGAACAGATTTTACTCAAATTTTGACAGAAATTAGCCAATTTGACATAAAGACCGAAGATCTAGCATCAAATTTCATACATATAGCTCAAAATGTTTTTGAGTTATTTTTGTGAGAGATAGATTTTCTAAAAATATGTTTTTCGAACTCAGGTAGATCTAAATCTCGAGTTCGAATTTTTTTGGTAATTACCATTCTTTTTCTCTACTACACAGACGAAAAAAAAAAAAATTAATATGCTTTCTATTACAGCTCTCAAAATAAATTATTTTTTTAATCTAAGATTTGGGGATCAAAACAAATATTAAACATGTGAAATACTGAAAAAAAAAGCTTAAACTTGATTAGAAATTTTATTATCTTCACAATTTATTTTTAATTTTTAATCGTGTTTATTTTTTATTTTTTACTCTTCTGATAGTATGACTTTTCTTAATAGAGCTGCACCATTTTTCATAAGAAATATTTTTCTACTACTTAATATAATAAAAAGCTATGCTTATTTTTTACTTTTTGTGATTTTCTAACTTTTAGGTTTATTTGTGATTGAATATGTTAAATAGTTTACTACTATCATCGGAAATATACTACATGATTTCAGAAGCCTAGTATATCAAGAAATGCACACAGATATCACAAAAACTTTTTTAAGTTCACTAGTTTTTTTTAGGTTATTGTTAGCTTAATATAAGATTAATTCATAGTTTCAATTTCATTTCATTAAATTTCGCCAATTAGTTTTCTTTTTAGTAGTGGTTCTAATGCCACTTGGTCATACCAAGCATGAATGAGCGGAGCTCTTTCGAATGAAGGCAGAGGTGTGCGCCTTTCGTTGTTAACGAGCACCGTTAAGTTTGCTTGAACACGCACGACACAACCTTTTTTAGGGGGCGGTAGAACTCATTCATCCATCCGCAAGTCAAAATTTAGATCCAAATCAGAGACCGACTCATCCCTGATTCAGTACCCCCAGAGGTATCGTTTTGCTATGGGAACTTGGAGGACTTTGCAGTCGCGACATATTTAACGTGTCCCAACTGCCATGAGCCAACACGGAGGTCTTTGGCCGAAACGAGGACAGAACCCCCGACATTTCGGTTACGAGACTGACGCTCTACCAACCAGGCTACCGCGGCCGCTTCCTTATTAGTATTTTATATTGCCTGGCTCAGTTTCAATCCGCGGTGCCTGGTTGGTAGAGCGTCAGTCTCGCAACCGAAAGGTAGCGAATTATGTCCTTGCCTCGGCCAAAGACTACCGTGCAGGCTAATGGCAGTTGGGGCATTAGCCAACATGTTGTGACTGCAAAGTCCTCCAGGTTCCTATAGCAAAACGATACCTCTCGGGGTACTGAATCAGGGATGAGTCGGTGTCTGATTTGGATCTAAATTTTGACTTGCGGATGGATAAAGGAGTTCTACCGCCCCCTAAAAAGGGTTGTGTCGTGTGTGTTCGAGCAAAGTCGTCCTTTCACCTGAACGGTGCTCGTTAACAATGAAAGACGCACACTTCCGCCTTCATTCGAAAGAGCTAAACCTCACTCTGACTTGGTATGACCAAGTGACATTAGACTCACCACCACCATGTTTTTTAATCCTTAATTTCATGTTTTTTGTTCATATATACCATGATTAATTCGATTAATCGATAATTAGTAATAATTGCAATAAGTATTAATAAAGAATGAATGAAATTGAAATAAATAACAAGTGTGTAACAAAAGTTGTTTCATTTTACGCATTAAACAATACGTTTTACTTACGTTAAGGTATCTGACTACATTTAAAGGAATATTTTTGAAAAAATTGGATTTTCAAAAACTTTTTATGGTTTTTAAATGTATTTTCAATTATAACCACTATAAAGGTAAAAGAGTTACTTAAAAATATAACATCGTTTGAGAAATAGGAAAATTTGTTGAAAATTTTAATGAAATTGAATCAAAATGGTTAAATTTTTACACAAAATTATAATGCAGCAATCACATTTTTCTTTGTGTACAGTTTATAGAATATAATGATGAATGAAATGAGCCAAAATCTAAGAGAAAGTTCAAGATGCAAAGAAGTTGTGGGTAAAAATATACGTATATATGCATTTTTGTCCATCAATTCACAACTTATTTTTCCTAAAAACGCCTATAAATGAAAAAAACACTTCACCGACAGTAAAATTGTTGGTTCATTTCATTGCCCATATTCACGCTGAAATTTTTATTAAAATATCTCTCTTGATATATCGTGTTAACGGTGGAGAATTTTTATGAAAATTAGAAGTTTTGTGAAAATGGAAGACAAATTTTAGCTGAAACATATGTGACCCTGGATGATAGGTGAGGCCTTCCATTTCTTAGAAAAGATCAACTGTTTTGGAAAGAGAAAAGTCCGAACTGAACGAAATAATAATAAGTAAATAAATTCGCCCCTGTGGTCGACAGCCAGTGTTTTTAACGACCTTATCTACCAAATAATACTGCAAAAAAGTAGGAAAATTTTGATCGGTTAGCAATAGAGAAACAAAACTGTGTCACCGGTCTTATTATTATTACTATTGCATCGTCTTTTATGTGATTGCGTTTGCCATGTGAGTAAAACTTAACAAAATCTAGGTCAGTAAGTTTTTATTTGCCCCAGTTGTATGTGTTTTTATATGTCTACCAATTTTTAAAGAAAAAAGGTTCCGTAATATTAAGCAATCTAATTTTTATTTTAAATCTATGACTTTCAGCTAATATTATGACTTATCCCAAGAATAGATACAGAGAGTAGTCTTTGCTTGTAGTAGTCTTGAATTGGATCAAGATATTGATCTGGCTATGAAACGATAGCGGAATTTTTTAGATAGATGATTTTAGAAAACATAATCGTGCTAAGAACACTTAAACTATGTTTTTTTCTTATTGTCTAAACCAGTGGTGGGGAAACTTTTTTTAAGACGGGCCATTTGTAATAACTAGACTATCGTAGCGGGCCAAAGAATAATGCTTAATCGTTAAAAAATTTATGTGTTCTATAAACATATACATATATTATTACATACACTTATTATTTTAATAGTATAAAAGCAAAAGGTAAGAAAATTATAAGCACAAAATATAAAATGAATTTAGTGGAGTTCTTGATGTGAAGTATTATCACTTTATTTTCTGGTGCCATTACTGGTTGATGGTGCATGAGAAAAATGAAATTGAGACTGTTTTGTCAAAATTTCATCATAGTCCGGTTCTATTTGCGAAGCAGAAATTCTTAAAACTGATGAAAGGTGCTCATCTGTAATTCTGTTTCTTAAAGAAGTTTTCCTAAGCTTCATTGTTGAAAAGATTTGTTCGCATATATAAGATGAGCCAAACATAGTCATTATCTTCATTGTATGAGTAATTAGATTTGGGAAATTATCTGGACTTAAATTTTTATAAAATTCTAGTAACGATACTGTATGAAAATTTTGTTTCAGGAGAGTATAACAGTTCAGTTCTATTAACTCAAGTTGAAATTTTGCATCAACTTACAAACAATTACTCGAGTCACAGCGGGTCGTTGCAGATGACTGACTAAGTCGCTAACTAACTGATCTTCGGGCGGCCTCGGTTGTATTTATACCTACCTGCAAGGATTGTTCGGGAATTGGAGTTTTGCGGTTCTTTCGTAAAAACAGAACAATGAATCGAAAATGCGAGAGTGTCTGGAAGTTTCGAGCGAAGAGGAGTCAGCTGTTTGGGTCGGATGGATTTGTCCAAAATACTATTGTGTTTTGAATATCGCCGCAGGTAGTTTTTATGCGGGTCGTCACATTACGAAGTAAGAATGCGTTCAAACATTCTCACGACGGCACTCTTAAACGGGCTGGATTAAACCTTTCCGCGGGCCGGACTTGGCCCGCGGGCCGTAGTTTCCCCATCACTGGTCTAAACTGTCATCTTTCATTAAGGTATCCGACTACTTTCGAAGGACGTCCCGACAGATCGTTTCAAGAGATACGGACTTGATTTTAATTATTTTTAGTTTAGTTTTGTGCTTTTGTAATTAAATTGTATTTATGTCAGTTGTATATTTTTGTATATGCTTATAGTTTTAAGTATATCGGTTTTTAAGTAGTTTTATTTTCACATGTTTTAGACCGATTATATCAAACGATTCGGTTTATTTTATTAGTGTTTGATGCATTTAAAAATAAAAATTGTTAATGAATCGATTTGTTCATGTTGAGTCTGAGAAAATGTTGTTGAACAATTCTTGAGATATTACATACTTTAAGAAAGATTCTTTAGTGTACATAAGATTTAAATACTCAGTAATTCTGTTTGCAGTGTTCACATTTAAAAAAATGGCTTCGTTTCAGTAAAAAAAAATTTTATATCAATTGCAAATTAATAATTTCCTTTTTAATTCAAAACATAGATTCTACGGGAACTAAAAGAAAATTAGAAAGATACATGTTACGTTATGGTTGAAGGCCTTTATAATATTATGAGAGAATTATGTGATTATCAAAATTTGAAGCTTTAAAATATTTTGATGACGAAACTATTAAAATAGGAGTTACATAAAATATTTAATTGTTAAAATTTTAACGAGCATTAAGATTGGCAAACCGGTTGGTTGCCAGAGGCGGCTAATATAAAATAAATCCATCCTTGTTCTTATTAAAAATGTGGTGCGGGCATATTTGCCCATGACACTAACATAATTAATTTAGACTCCATTTCACATCGGAACAAGCCGACTCCATGATATCGAAAAAAGTTTTAATTAAAACTTACATAGACCTTCATAGCCAGAGCACAACTGCCTTTTTCTTTTATTCTAAACGAATTCGGAATTCTTTTTCACAAAAATATGTTTGAAAAAGAATAACCAGGAGAATACAGAAGAAAATGATTCATTCTTTCAGAACAAATAGTTCTTATTGCTTCTGAAAGAATACCACTTCTCTGAGTTCTGATTGGAGACAAATTATTTACAAAAAAATACAATACGACTTAACAAATTACATATACATGAAATAATCAAAACGTTAAAAGAAACAAAAGCGGGTATTGCCACCACTTTTGAAAATATAAATTTGCAATAGTAAATAAAGGAACAAAAATCGTTCCGCAGTGGAGAGCCGCCACAAAAACGCTGAATCGTTTCTTGAAGCTCTGAAAATTTTAAGTGGAGGATATTATTCCACTTAAATCACGATTTATATTCCATATTAAATGGAGTGCTAAAAAATACAATATTTACTCATCAATTTTTCACAATTTCTTCATATTTGTCTGATCATTTGCTTTCTTATTAAAGTACTGACATTAGAAACAAAATGTGTGACCACCTTAAGGTAATTAATCAGAATTTCGAAAAAACAGAAAGGAATCTACTTATACCCACCCACCTCTGGAGGGCACTATTTCGATCTCATGTGACCACTGGCTCAAAGAGTCACATTTATAATGCCCTCTGTGCTTCCAGAGAGCCGTCTTCACTCTCAGTTCCATGCGCACGCCGTCATCGGGCAAGTTTTCCTCCGTCACACTGTAGTCCGGACCCAGACTGTCCACGGAGAGTCCGTTTCTCGTCCATTTGGGGACTCCGTAAGAGGATTTTATGCAGGATATGCTGAAAGGGGAACCTTCCGCTACGTACTTCTTACCTTCGTATGTCACTTTAGAGGAACATTCTGGAAAAAAAAAAGAAGGCACTCTTAGTTTTATGGTGTTATTTAAATAATTTATTTTTTATGGTTTTATGATGTTATTATTTTATTATTAATTATTATTATTAATTTTATTAATATTATGAATTATTTATTATTAATTATTATCAATTTTATTAATATTATTAATTATTTGTTATTAATCATTATTATTATTTATTTATTTTATTTTTATGGTGTTATTAATTAAAACATTAAAAAGATTTTTAAATCGTTTTTATTTATGAACTTAAACCGGGCCTGGCATAAGGGTAGCGTGCCTACCCCGTGATACGAGCTTCCCGGGTTCGAGTCCCGGTTCTATCATGGTTGTTCTGTGTTCTATCAATGAAATGTAAGAATGAGCCCCTCTGTAAAAAGGGGTTATGCAAACGAATGTGTGTGTCACCTTCATTTGTGTTAGAAGTCAGACTTCTGCCCTCTGGGTGCTCAGGGCTCTTTACTCTCAGAAGCTACTACACCCCTTTCCGTGGAAACACAGCATCATCATTTATGAATTAAAATGAAAGAAAAATTACAAATTGAAAATATGGATACCAAAACAAATTCATAAGAATCAATGGAAGTAGTCTCATCAATAATGTTTCGCACACTTTCTAATGAAGGTTTTATCTCACAGAACGTCTGGGATGGTAGTGGTGTATAATCTATATCTATACTTATAATAAAGCTCAATGCGCGTGTGTGTGTGTGTTGGCGCTCTACAGGCCAGACCGTTGGACCTACAGCTACCAAATTTGGTACATGTATACCTTGGAGGTCGGGAATGTGCAACTCGGAGCCCTTTTTTCGAATTTTTAATTAGAATTTGAATTAATTAAAATTTAAGCGAAATTTTGACGTTTTTCCACTATAACTTCCGAAAATATTATTGTACAAACATGATTTTTATATCAATTTAAAGATAAAAAAATTAGCTTTCTAACGATGTCAGTTTTCTTAGTTTATAATGTAAGCTTCTATTTTTAACGAATTTTTAAAGAAATATTTTAATTATGTTTTTAGCTCGTAACTGGATAAAATAAAAGAATGCCGAAAGTTCGAATAAAAAAAACTATCATCGCAAAATAAATCAAAAGAAATGCAACTTTTAGCACGTGACTGGATAAAATAAAATAAATATAAAATGTGATATTTTCTAAAAAAAATAAATGCAAAGCAAAGGATTCTATGATCGTTTGCAATATCTAAATAATTAATTCAATAAATCTTTTTTGCGGTAAGCCTCATCGTATTTAGACAGGATATGCATTGGAATCCCGACTTAATGGCATATTTCTATTATCGTTTGCAATATCTACATCATTAATTCAATATTTTTTTTTCATTGTAAAATGTGATAGTTTCTAAAAAAATAAATGCAAAGCTAAGGTTTCTATAAAATCTGCAAGAGCACGTCAAAGGGAAAAAATTAGGTTTTATCACTGTGTTGCCTCCATTTTGACGGAAGTTCAAATTTAAAAAAAAAAAAAAAACTATCATCGCAAATTAAATCTGAAGAAATGCAACTTTTAGCACGTGACTGGATAAAATAAAATGAATATAAAATGTGATATTTTCTTTAAAGAATGCAAAGCAAAGGATTCTATGATCGTTTGCAATATTTAAATCATTAATTGAATAAATTATCTTTATTTATACAGGATTGAATTTATAAGGATATGCATTCAAATTCCTTTCCAATGGCCAATTGGTAAAATATTATTAATAGGCATATATATTGTTTAATACTATTAATTTGATCTAAATGAAGCAAATAATTACATTTTATGTAGTTTGAGTCAAACAATGCATTTATGAATAATGAGTTTTAGATTTCTTCATACTTTGCTCTGTGAGCCATATTTTACAAAATATTTTTATTAATATTTTAAATAAAAGTTGCTACATCAATCAGTCTTCTAAATCAATCATTAAAACTGATTGATTTACAAAATTAAATAATATTATTAGGAAAACACGTTCTTTTAGAACTTTCCGTTCATCATCTTAAAGAAAATATTAATTTCAGGCCAATCAATGCCCGGAGTGACTTCAAGGCTAATGAATAAGTGATTTAATTGAAAATTTTAGAACCCATTACTCATGGCGAACCAGCTGGTCACCAAAGGCGGCTAGTAGTTAATAAATGTAGAGATTCAATCAGCGGTCATTGCTGTTAAATATTTTGTTGCAATAGATGTCGCCACGGGTATCACTAAATATGGCTGAATCAAAGTCCAAAACGCGTGACGTAAGAATTCGAGAAAAAGCGAACTGCGCATTCGCTCGCCAAACGGGGACCAGAGAGGGTCATACCGTTCCGATTATGCATCTTTAAAAACGTAACGTAGTTTCGCCATGAAACAACTATTAACTACTCTTCATCCTTGGTGGCATCTGTAAGTAATACTTTTTTTCTCTCTGTTGTAAATAGTCCTGTCATAATTGTAAATGTCTTTTCCTTTTTCTTTATTGTAAATAAATTTCTTTCATATTCAAAAGCTTCTTTTTCTTCATTCAGTGACCCTAGACACTGAACTAAATGTGTTTGGATGGGCATTCTGTCCCACCCAATTCCTACATAAATATTAACTTTTGGCACGATTTTAGAACGTTTACTGATTCTATGATGTGGTCCTTGGCTAGAGTTTTGGCGTTCAAACCTTGACGTGGGTTTAATCCGGAAATCCATGGTCAAAAGAAAAAGAAGAGACTTTTGAAATTTTAACTTGGGTCTATTTCATTACAGCAGGGAAAATTTGTATACAAAACAAATGATACGCGGAGATTCAAGCATTCCATGCTTGGCTATAAATTGCCGTTTTGGCTTAAATGAATTTTCTTTTCCACTACGTATCGTATTAAAAATTATCGATATTTATACAAAGAAACATGTAAAGTTATTAAAAAAAGATCATCATACCTGAAATTTGAGAATTATGGAAACTACGAAAACTGTTCTATTTTTTCGCGCCAAAAATTTTGCTGAATTCTACAAACGCATGCGCAGTATGGAAAAAAAAATACAGCTGCTTGCAGCTGTCCCGTCGGAACAATTGCTTTACAATCGAACAGCATTTTTCATGTTTTCTTGCCTACTTGCTGTCTTATAATTAGCCGAATGTAAACTCGGCATAACATCGTAAAATCGATCAAAAAATTAATGAAATAGCTTTAAAATTACTTTCAGTTGCAGTGAAAATTTACATACACATGCAGTACATACATTACACAGAAATATAGCTACAATTTATCCAAAATAATGGTTAAATTATGGTATATGGTTAAAATATTCGCAGGCGTTACATATAAGCAACTTATGAATATGTTCTCTGAATTTCACATTTTCCATATCAACAATTATCTAGACACTTATGCATTATCCCTCTTCTTTTATTAATCTCTAAAATGTGTTCTTTTTTTTAAAAAAAATTTTAATAGCCTTAATTTTTTTATTGCAAATAAATATACCAAATGAAAGCAAAATACAAGTCTTTTGACTATCTTATTTCTTGGTTAGAATTAAACTTGCTTCTTCATTAGTAATGTTTAGAAAATGAAAAAAAAAAAAAAAAAAAAAAATGCGAGTTTCTGGAAATTTTTTATAAGAGTCTGACTAGTTGTATACAAGTACTTACTCGTTAGGTGACATTGTGCAAATTTGGGTCGATCTTTAGTATTTATCTTCCAGACCAAACAGTTTTTAGGTGGTAATAGTTTCTATTCGACTAAATTAGAAATGTGCATTGGCAAAGCTGGAACATTTAAGAGAAACACATTGCATTTACAATAATAATAAATGGATATCCGTAGATGTACTTTTACAACTCTGAATGAAAAAAAATACATGGTTATTAAAGTGATGAAGAAATCTTTATAACATTTTTTTATCTCCAAAATTCAGTTTCACTATCTGGAAAGTAAACCATATCCATGCTTTATTCTAATATTTCTTATTCAGTTGCGTTAATTCATTTGTGGAAAATTTAGAAACAGCCTATAGATGGCGCTCTCGCCAGTATAGGAATTGAACTCCTCACCAAGAGAACTCCGGAATATCGTTTTAGACTTCGATGGCGGTAACAGCCAAACTTTCGTGGAACTATAAGTTCCTTTTTAGATTCCCCTTTTGAAAGTTTAAAAGCAGTTAAACTTAAATATTTGTATTGTGTCGTCATGTGTGTGTATGTGTCTGAAATAAATGTTTGTGCTAAAGATATGATCACTTTTCTTTCCCGAGCCGTTTGCTTGCAACACTGAACCACGAACTTTAGAATATTTTTTACACATTTACTTCATGTGGAGAAAAGAAAAATGTCATAACGAATGAAAAATTAAGTTTAAAGGTTAATAAAAAAAAGATGAAATTAGAAAATAAGAGAAAAAAAACAGAAATAACAAGATATGAAAATAAAGTATTATTCAATTCCTACTATTAGTTCCCACTCTCCTTTTATTCATTCACTCAAAAACTTATAGTGGATGACACCTGATGTTAATATAATTCTTTTCAAATATTAACACATTCATTAAATTTAATTCATTTTTAATACTTTAAATAGTGTTTTAGCAGTTTGTAATGAAAATCGAAGCCAACAGGCAGTAGCTGAATCGATAAAATGCAAGGATTTCAGTAATTTTCACGTGAAGGTGAAGAATCTGAGTTCAATTCTTGCAAAAATCAATAATTTTTTGATAATTATTTAATAAAAAATAACTAAAATAAAATTTTACTTTGTTGTAAGTAGGAATTGAATTTGAAATTTTTGTATATTACTAGTTTAATCTACAAAACAATCAAAATATTCATGATGGAACTACAAAATAGTCTTAGTAATCATTTTAACTTACTAATACTTAATTTAAAACATAAATTTCACTAAATTTCTTTTAAATTTTGTTTATAGCTGTAAAAAAATAAAATTCGAAAAAGAGAATTTTTTTGTCTTATTTTTATTTATTTATTTATTTTAGAAGATGATCATTAAATATATATTTCAAAAAGCTTTTTATAAATATATATTTACAAATTTTAAACATATTAAGTTATCAAAAAATAATTAATAAAACTTTCTTTGAAATTTCTTACATTATCTTCAAAAAATCAAATTTAAAAGAATTCAAAAGGGCGATTCTTAACTTTAAATTTGGTTTCATGTTGAATGAATAGCGTGATCCACCAAATTAAATTTTCATCTATAAATGCCTGTAATTTGGAAAAGTCTTTCAACAGATTCATTAATTCTACACGTTTTTTAGATAAGACGTCCTTTGCAACAGTTTCAAATGATTTTGCAAAAATCAAAAGAATGTTTTGAATTAAATGAAAGATAAACTTCCGTACGCCAAATAAGTTCATCTTGTAAATATATAATCATAAATTTGTTTTGAGAATAAATGTTAATTAAACCATAATATAAATAAATATAGAATAAAGGTTTTTTTTTTATTTTTGTTTTCAAACATAGAATGCCATCTGTGAATGAGAATGCTAACCAAAATGTTTCTCAGATTCATTTTTACTGTCACATGAAAATCCAGATTTTTTTTAAAGACAAAGTTGTGAAATTTTTTCTTTGAAATGTTTTTAAAAGTTGCTGTTTTATTTAAATATGATATTTTCCTGAAATTATTCTTTCTGCAAATAAATTTAATAATTCATATAATTAATCATAACATACATAAAATATTTTTTTCTCTATTTTACTTACTACTGCTTCATGAAATTTTAATATACAATTTATTTAGAATATCCAGAAAGTTTTCTTATGTCATACAACTTAGAAAAAAAAATCGGGCAGTTTAAAAATATATTTTTGGAAAATAGAATGAAATGAATCGATAAAAAAATAAATAAATACAGATGAAATAAATTTTCGTTTCAAAATTTTACTTTATGCAGACTTGTATTAAATTCCCTTTTTTAAGATTTTTTAAAAGCATTCTTTTAATAAATTCCAAATTACAATTTTAATTCAACTCCATTCCTATTCGGAACAAATTCATAGAATTTATACCCGAAAGAAAAGTAACAACGAATCAAGTCTTCTGAAATGAAAGAAAAATCATTTCATAAAATCGTTTGCACTTTGGAAAATTCTTCAAATAAAAAAGAATTTAAAATAAACTAATTAAAAATGGCAATGAGATAAAAAAAAAATGTGGAACACAAAGAATTATAGCCAAACGATATTTAGCCGCTTACCACATATTCTAAAATTCCAAATGATGAAGATGGTAATATGAAGATTCACAATCTGGAAAGCTTGTTTCAGCATTATTTTTACACAATTAAAAAAAAACTGCAGTTTTATTTTTCATTCGATGCATGAATAATTGCAATTTTCACGACATCTTTAAGAAAATCAGTTCACGAAACGCGAGCGTTAGAAGTAAATAAGGACTCTCCCTAAAGCCGAAAGCAGGCGGATTTCTATTTTTGTCTTGTATCTCCAACGGTTTGTGACGAAGGAGCGTTTAAAAATGCTATCCCCTCTTTTCTTTCCAATAGAAAAGTCGCCTTCACGTAAACCGAAGGCAAAAGTGGTCCGAGCTGTCATTGAGAAAATGAGTTTGCTGTTGGCACTAATCCGAGGAACAAAGCGTTTCTTACTGGTGATTGTCGTTAATAAGAGAAATTGGGATGGATAGCCCTGTGAATGAACTAATTTATATTTTAAACCTTGTGTTTATTTTGTGATGATTGAGTTTTACAAGATTTTACTGAAAAGGGTAAAATGGTCTGAAAAAAATTTTTTTTTGAATTTTATTATTACTAAGTCATATTTAAAAGTAGAAAAACCGAAAATTTGAATAAAATCTTTTTTTTTCTAATTTCAATACCTTGAATTGCAAGATGAAGCAATCATGTAATTTTATAGCTTCTTTTATTGTGGCATTTGATATTTCTACTTATAGGAAATCAGTAATCATCAAAAAAAAAAAATCGAACTCGATATTTTTAGAGGAAGTTAGTAATTATAAAAAAGAAGAAAAAATCCAAACTTGATATTTTGACGAATCTTTATTTTTTAGACCTCCCGAGTTCGAAAAACGCATTTTTGTAAAATGTCCGTCTGTCTGTTTATGTGTGGCAAACAAAGCTAGAAAACGCTTAGAGCTAGATTATTGAGATTCAGTATACCGTCTTGATTCAACTTTTCAGATTTCTATCAAGTGTTGAATAAAATTTGTTCAAAAGATACCCGGCTGTTCGAATATACAATTACAAAACGAAAGAGTTAAATAGATAAGATTCAATACACAAATTTAACATAGTGTAGACACCTATCAAATTTTGTGCCAAACCCAACTAAAGTTGACTGCATGTTAGTCTGCGCTTTCAGAAATATGTGATACAAAAACGCAGTGACAAATATGAAATTTGGCATGGGATTTTGTGACCACACGTAAAGTTTGGCGTTCTATTTTTGCTTCAATCGATTGAGAAAACCGTATCAAAAGCACTATTCGATTTCCGGATAATATTAACCCATGCCAGTGATTTATCGCCAAATTATTCGCCAAGGATGGCACGATAGATACAGTAAAAATGTTAATTCACGAGAAAAATTAATATTTTGTAATTATATTGTACTGCGTATATTATTATGCAACAAAATAATCTACGCCAATGCTATGCAAGATTTTCTTCAGTATGACAAGTTATTAGTGGGGTTTGTGGGGGATTGGGGACCAATTTTAGGGAGACCGTTTTCCTGTTGGTTACTTTTTCTTAAAGAAAAGTACAAAGAGAAGAAAGTATAATCATTTCAATTCAATCCCGAGATCTCGATGAATTTCTAGATTATAAAACTCAGCTTGTCCGAAAAAAAAATCGAACACTTTTAAAACTCTCCACTGCCTGCATTTGAACATGATAAGTGATAAATGGAATATGCTAGAATGAAATTTGGTTGCGTAGTGTTCATATTAAAATTGTAGATTTATATCCTAGTAGCCGCCTTTGGCGACCAGCTGATTCGCCATGAGTAATGCGTTCTAAAATTTCCAATTAAATCATATATTTTTTAGCCAAAATTTAAGAAATAGTTTAAGTTTAAAGATTCAGTTATTAGTACTTAAAGAGTCGGTAACTTTATTCGGAAAAACTTTTTGAGTTTAATGCTCTAATAATTTATCAATTAAAGCTTCCAAAATATTAAAAATGCTTTTTTCGGTGATATTGCCAAAATGTTAAATATGTTTTTTAAAGAAAGCGAAAAAGGGAGAAAATTGTTGAATTAATGATACAGATATTGCAAACGATTATAGAAATATGCCATTGAGTCGGGATTTCAATGCATATCCTGTCTAAATTCAATCAGGTTTACTGTAAATAAAGATAATTTATGGAATTAATGATATAAATATTGCAAACGATTTCTTGAATCCTTTGCCTTGCATTTATTTTTATAGAAGATATCACATTTTATATTTATGTTATTTTATCCAGTCACGTGCTGAAAGTTGTATTTCTTTAGATTTGATTTACGATGATAGTTGTTGTTTTTTCATTTGAACTTCCGGCATTGTTTTATTTTATTTTATCCAGTCACGTGCTAAAAAAACATGATTAAAATATTTCTTTACAAATTCGTTAAAAATAGAAGCTTGAGTTATACATTAAAACACTGATACCATTAGAAAGCTAATTTTTTTATCTTTAAATTGATGCTAAAATCATGTTTGTCCGTTAATAATTTCGGAAGTTATAGCCGAAAAACGTCGAAATTTCGCTTAAATTTTAATTAATTCTAATTCTAATTAAAAATTCAAAAAAAGGGCTCCGAGTTGCACATTCCCGACCTCCAAGGTATACGGGTACCAAATTTGGTAGCTGTAGGTCCAACAGTCTGGCCTGTAGAGTGCCAACACACACACACACACACACACACACATTAAGCTTTATTATAAGTATAGATATTGCTCTAAAGCTATCTACTGTAACTTTATCTCTATGAAGGAGAATAGGATAGCAAATATACAAAAAAAAAAAAAAACCTACCTGTATAGGTGAAACTAAACCCATAATCTTATCACCAAAATTGTAGATGTGAATATGTTACGGTAAACATGATTTATTCTGTGATTACGAATAACAAGTGGTAATTATACATAATCAGCAATTTATTATATTTAGAGTAACATATACAATTCTAGATCAGATCCAGTTTATTTATATTTAGAGTGACATATACAACTCTAAATCAAATCCAGTTTGTTTATTTTTAGAGTTGCATATACAATTCTATAATCGAATCCCATTCAATACATCAAGAGTAACATATACAATTCTAGATAAAATCCAGTTTATTACACTCAGAGCAACATATACAATTCTAAATCAGATCCAGTTTATTATATTCAGAGTTACATATACAATTTCAGGTCAAATCTGTTAAAAAACATATTATCTGCAGGTCTTTTAATTCATTGGTATGTGAATTCTATAACTCAGAAACGCACCAAACTAGCTGAATGAAATTTTTAATTTTGTTATAATAAGTTTAACAATAATAAGGTTTAAGATCAAAATTTTGGACTATTACAATTCTTTCTTTTTCGTGTTTCGTTTGTGGTAAATATTGCGAATGATAATTATATCTAGTGTTTATATATTTGTCATTAAAATAACGATTATTATTTTTTAAAAAAAACGAGGAAAAAAACTTTAAACTAAAAACGATTTTTCTTGTGCACTCTACAACATATGTTACCAAAATGGCGAATTGACAGGTTTATTAATTTTTACAAAAATTTAAACTCTGTAGAAAAGAATATTTTCACCGGATTCAGACATTTAAATATCAAATGTAAGGAAATGAAATGAAAAAAAAAAAAAAAAAAAAAAACTTTTCTTAAAGAAGGAAACCAATTCAATTAAAGGAAGCTTAAGAAAAGGATAGTTGAGTTACATTTCTTCAAAGAATTCTTTAAAATGCTGTCCTAAAAGATAAATTTTAAAAATAAGCAATATTCTCTCTAGATTTATACCCACCTAAGCTTACAAAAAATATATTTCCTGAAATCAAATCTTTCTATAAGTAGGAAGAATTAAATATTAAAGTATATACTAATACGTTTAATATAACAAAAATGGATTTATTAAATCAATAATATGTAATGTACATATAACATTAATTGGGTTTTCATTAGAAGTAGTCTTTAGAACTATGGTTATATGACGACATGATATAATGTGTCTTTACAATAGTTTGGGTCAATAGACTATATGAGCGATGCTTTTTAATTGATTAAAGTGGTTTGTGAGTTTATCTTTAAATTTTGTACCTTCTCGTATAGAGAAAATATAATAATCGTTAAAAAGATTGAAGCTCGAGATTTTAATAGATCTCCATGCTTTAGATCTTCGAAAAATACGTATTTGGAAAATGTTTATCTGTCTGTCTTTGACCAAAAAAAAAAAAAAAACGCTTTGAGCTGAAAGGTTGAAATTCGGAATGTGGTCTTTACATTTAATTTGTAGATTTCCTTCAAATGCTGAGTGAAATCTGTTCAGAAGAAGTGCGTCTGTCAATCTATTCGAATATAACTCGACAACTACAAAACGAAAAGATATGGATGGATGAAATTCGATTGGCGGGATAAATGTCTATGGTATAGAAATCTATTAAATTTGAAACTGAATCCAACAAACGGTTAACTGTTTGTCTGCCTATATTTTCAGAAACATATAAGCATTATAATTCAAAAATCAAATAATTAATACATCAAATTTGGTAAGGTTATTTCTATGTGTTACTGTTTGTGAAATTTTTGCTTCAATTGTATCGAGCAAAAAAGTAAACATGTCTAAAACACAACTTCAGTTTTCTTATACTATTAACTGCATTCCAGTGGTAGCCTCAAGAATTACATATTTAGTATAAATGTAAGGGTTAATATATTTCGTAATTATTGCACACTCGTGTCATTAAATACTTTCTCTGATATTATCTAGTTTAGAGAATATGCGGGAAAGTTTTGGAAAGACCACTCCGTTGTTTTATACCGCTGCATATTTTACTAAGTTCGACATAAACATACCGAAAACAGAAAATTTACGAAAAGTAAAGAGATTATACTTTGACGAATTGAAAAAATATTTCGAATTCGTCCATTAATAAATAAAATTTGATTGGTTTATTTTTGATGAGATCACAGTAGATGCAGAAACAATAAGAGATTGTAGAAATTAGAGAAAACGAAACAGACACTTTCTGCATTTTATTTTTGCTATAATTGTGCTAAATTCCACTCATTTTTTCCCTTCTTTCTTTCTTTTTCTAATTTGCTTAACTTTGTTTTAAAACTTATATTATGTTTTAAAACATAATGATATTGCATTTAAGAAATATTCTTTTTAAATATCCGATTTAGTATTGGAATTTTGAAAGCTATTAATGAATCAGAATCAATTGTACGAGTCAATTAATAGTATAACACACATCAAATGCACTACGCTGTTTTAATTCGGAATCTAGTATGCACCTTAAAAAATGGAAGTTTGAAATTATACAAAAACATCGACTTATTTCAAAATCTGAAAATGCTTCAATGAAAATTAAAAAGGAAAAATGGGTTATTTTAACTAATGTCATTTCCACCTTGTAAACAAGTCGTTCGAAACAATCTCCCGCGCTTCTTTACCACCAAAAAACGCGGTGCGTGAAATTCCTTACTGTGTGGAATAATTTCCTTTCACCCTAATTCAGATTATAAAACCAAAACTTCAAAATATTTGCAACTTAATAATGAATTTTTATTAATAACTTTGAGGTTCTTCCAGAATTCTTATGCTTTACGTGATATATTCGCATAATATTCATTTAGAATTCTTGGGGAAAATGTAGAATTTTTTTAATATTGATTAAATATAGAAAACAATACTTATACGACTAAAATTGGTATCTATCACTAATTAATTTTTCGAATTTTAATTTGTATATTTGTATATATATATAATTTCGAATTTTAATTTGTATATATATAATATATTTTTTGTATTTGTATATTAATATTATATAATTTTTGTGCAATTACATTTTTAAAAGTTAAAATTACACTTTTTAACTTAAAATTTCACTTAATTTATAATAAATTAAATTTTAATTAAAATCCTTAAAAATTCGCTCCGAACTGTAACCCTCCAAGTTGTTGCGCTAAGTTTGGTTACTCTAGATCATATTATTCAGATTGTAGAGAGTCAACATTTAACTCCATAATAAGCAGAGATCTAACTACTGGTTCAGCACTGGATATATTCAGAGATTTAATAAATATATATTTTTTATTTTAAGATCGAATATATAATTATACAAGCATGAAGTATATTTACTTTAGGAATAATATGCATCTAATAAATATTATCAGTTTTGAATCTTTTTCCATGTTAGAATAAGTCATTTGGAACTTTTTAAGTAGATTTACTGATATTTTTTTGAAGTGATGCTGTTTTTGGAAATAACAACTTCATAATTTACTTAAAATGGACATAAATTTTTCTGTGATTTTAATAAAAAAGAATGGAATATAAAAAGCAACAATATGATACTTCTGATCAAAGATTTACAGAAAATTATCAAAATAGAAAAATAAATATGACGTTCTGAAAGGAAACTAATAGCTTGATTAACTATTTTACAATCAAGCTTAAGGTATACTTTGATGGTATATTAAAAATAAAATCGGACTGCAAAACATTTTGGACGAGTACCGTGAGTGCTCTGATTATTTTCAGAAAAGTACCCACATAAGCAATCTGTGCTTCATAGTGAAATAAGGAAAAACGAGGCTTCATCCATAATATCATTTTCTTTCAACAGAATAAAACCAAAATTAGACACGAAACTACAATTATAGTAATAAGATCGCATTATAAATTTCATTGATTTAAATTATCGCACTTATGGAATTTTCATATAAGCGAAATTACTTAAAACTTTGAATGAGTTGAAAGGTCGGTAAAACTTTCGACAGATTAAAATTTGATGTGAATTTTTATTTTAGGTTCTAATATTATGAAACAAATTTTATTTATCTAGTTATTTACATTTTTTTAGTTAAGGAGTTCAGTTGAACATCCGGACAAACAAACTTCATTAGAATGGATTTCGTTCAATGTTTAGTAGAAATTTACAAAAGCACAAAGAGTTTTTGAATTATCTAGAGATGCATAATCCACGATTTTTTCAATAACAAATAATTTTGCTATTGTTATTTTTAAATATTTGTTCCAAATATCTGTTATTTCAATCATATTATTAATTTAAAAATTATTAATTAGTATTAAATATTAAATTTGATAATTTTAATTAATATTTAATGTACTAATTTAAGTAATGTGTGATTGAATCAATTTATCTATTTCAGCTTATTATTTTAATTGGATTTTTTTCATAACTTTTTACTTAATTTATTTATTGAAGTAAATCATTTTCTAAAAAGGTGCAATTAAAAATATATATCATTTCTTTAAAATGCTTACTAAATTCTATATTCTACCAATAGATGGCTCCAGCAGAGACCACAATAAGCGTAATCACAACGTTACGTCACAAGCAGTTAAAAATTATCTATAGTGCATTGCAAAATGAGAATATTGGAAAGTGAAGGTCAATAACGGTATTTCGCCCTTTCCTGTGAATCACAGGGCAATATTAACGTTCCGCTTAAATTTCAGTGATATGCAATTCAACTATCCAATAATTCCAAGAATAACGGGTCCGTTCACTTGTAAGCTCACTCTCAGATTTCTTTCTCCCTCTAAGCGTTATGGGAAGGAACCCTCAAAGATCATACCCCCCGATGGTTCAAGGACACAAAGAAGAATGTTTTGTGTTTCAGGGATTTTCCATCCACCTCCTGGAGAGTCGGAATCAGTCTATACTCCTTTTCTTTAGCCGAATTTCACCGATTGGAGAATCTTCAGGGGGCTGCAAATCCCCCACCCCCACCTTGACCCTCTTACGGTTTTCAGAGATGTCTTCTCAGGCCGCTTAAGTTTTGACAGTGCAATGTCATTACAAGGAATTATACATTTGCGGTTTTAGATTGACAGCAATCTGCGATTCTTTTTATTCCCCTTCCACTTACAGCATATTTTCCTATAGTCGACTTAATGAATAAAATATTTTTTATACATATTTTTCGGTATTTTAAGGAAACTTGAAATTTATTTTACTTGAATTCATGCAGTTTTGATAATTCTATCTCATTTCTGCTTTTTTTATAACGGAGAATTAATAGCTTTTATTATGAGATTTCATGGAATATTAACATGAGAATGATTAATTTTATGTTCATAAAGTAAAAGAGCATTTTTTGCATTCATTGCACCACCAAGAGGGCTTATATTCTCTTTTGTTAAATATATTTTGAAAAAAAAAATTACCGTGTAAATATTTCTTACACAAAATAATACTTTTATGGATGTGATTTTAGTAAATGAATTTCATTTCTTTTATACAATTAGAAAGAATCATTAGATGAATGGATTATCCCAAGAATAACTAATTTCATATTCCTTTTAAAGGCTTTTTTAAATTCTTTGTGAATTATTTTGAAAAAAAAAA
>JAPMOQ010018023.1:4305981-4351507 GCA_026543055.1 Argiope trifasciata
AAAAAAAAAAAGCCCTTCGATTATTTTTTTAATTTAAATAAATTAACAGATATATTTTTTAGGTTATTTAAGCTTAAAAGTTAGTTAGTTAAGGTCATAGATATATAATTGTTAAATATTAAACCAAATATTGCTATCGTCGCCAAGTCAGATGATAGGGCGCCAATTGTGGCAACCTTTACTCCGTATATTTTCAGAGTTTATTATTCATTCTTATATACGCCTCGTTGCGTGGCAGGCATTCAATTTTGAGCGTTCAATGAATAGTATGAAATATTATTGATTGCAAATCAGTCTCATCATTCAGAAAACGAACTAGCAGTCGTCGAAACTTTATAGAGAAAATAATGCATACAGTCCACTTAATATTCTGTTCTGTTCTATCTAATGTCACTTGGTCATACCAAGCCCGAATGAGCGGGGCTCTTTCGAATGAAGGCAGAAGTATACGCCTTCCGTTGTGAACGAGCACCGTTCAAGTGAAAGGACGACTTTTTTCTCGAACACATATGACACGCCCCTTTTCAGGGGACGGTCGAACCCATTCATTTATCCGCAAGTCAGAATTGAGATGCACATTAGAGACCGACTCATCCGTGATTCAGGGATATCATTTGTGATGTGAACTTGGGGGACTTAGCAGTCACGACCTATTCAACTTGCCCCAACTGCCATGAGCCAACACGGTGGTCTTCAGCCGAAACGAGGACAGAACTCGCTACCTTTCGGTTATGAGACGGATGCTCTGCCAACCAGGCTACAACGGCCCACTTAATATTCTACAATAATTATGCATTTTCTTACTTTCTGGTGTGTAAACTTAAGATCTAGCTGATAGTTAAATACTTCAGAACAATAATATTGACCAATTACCTTGCTGCAGTTACTGAGATCAGATGCTCTTATAATTTCTTCTAATCCAGCCAGATTGTTGAGAGCACTGGCACAACAAGTTTGAACTCTGGAAAATAAAAATGGCAACAAATTACTGTTTTAAGTAAATAAAGGTCTATCATAAAAAACCCATATCTGAAGGTTTTAAAAAGCACAGTTCCATAGAAGTGTTTCCTATTTGACGTATTTCATTAACACATTGTGTGAGGGTCCATTCCGCAGAGGAATGGTACCGGGAGCTGGCGTTTTGCGCGTCAATTTGGTTATTCAGTTCAATCTCAATTGATCAAAAATTAGTTCATTTTTTAACCAACTTTTCGTGTTTTATATTGAAATAGATAAACAAATATAGAAATAGAAATATATAAATAACAAAAATAAGATTTTTGTAAACAAAAAAAGATATATTTTTAGTGGATAAATTTATTATAGTATCGTAAATATGAAGCTTTATATGAAGCAGTATATAGCTTTACTTTTTTCGAGTTATGTTATATATAAACATTTTTACATTATAAAAAATGAAAAGAGCAATCCTAAAACTAATCATGTTTTACAGTGTGGTCACGTTCAAAGCATTTTTCTCTATGAAGAGGCAAAATTCACTCCTTTTCGCATGGATAAATGAAAAGTTAATTTAAATCTAAATTGATTTTTTAATCCCCCTTCCCGTTCCGCATTCACTGATGTAAAAACTAGTTTTTATTTGTCTCCATTTTTCCACAATCTATGTAGTAGACAAGAACATTCGACTTTCTGTCTGTACCGTTATTTCTGTACCCCCCAACAAACCACCTTGTGACACCCGTACTAGTACGTGACCCGCGCTCAAGTATCCATCGTCAGAAAACGTACTAGTACCTGACCCGCATACAATGTGTTAATACCATGTATTGTTGGAAATAACCGAGATTCATACTGTGATAACTCTAGAAAATTTGACCCTTTGCACTCTGAAAAGTATTTAGATGCATAACTATGCGCTTAATACAAAAGGCTTGTTTATTGCTTTAAATATAAATTAATATATAATTATTTTCAGTTGAATTTCAAAAGAAAATTACTCTACATCTTTTTATCATTCTGTAAGCACTTTTAAGAATCAAAATTAGGGGCCGCAGTCGCCTGGTTGGTAGAGCGTACGTACCGCAACCGAAAGGTAGTGAGTTCTGTCCTCGTCTCGGCTTGGTGTTGGCTCATGGCAGTTGGGGCATGTTCAATAGGTCCTCCAAGTTCCCATCACAAATGATACCTCTGAGTGAACTGAGTCGATCTCTGATTTGGATCTCAATTCTGACTTGCGGATAGATGAATGAGTTCGACCTCCCCCTAAAAAGGATTGTGTCATGTGTGTTCGAGCAAAGTCGTCCTTTCACCTGATCGGTGCTCGTTCACAACGAAAGGCGCACACTTCTGCCTTCATTTGAAAGAGCTCCACTCATTCGGGCTTGGTATGACCAAGTGGCATTAGACCCACCACCACTAATTCGAAGTTCGTTTATAATGACATCACTCTTTCGTCACAGAGTGGACGGCGGTGTGAACCAATGATGTAGCTAGATTTTTCTCCATACACGAAACAGGGTAGGGAATGGGAATAGACTGTCCGGACAGCTTAGCGACCCAACTCATTTGTTTCTTTATTGAATACTAGCCGCCTTTGGCGACCAGCTGGTTCGCCATGAGTAATGCGTTCTAAAATTTTCAATTGAGTCACATATTCATTAGCCTTGAAGTAATTCCGGGCATTGATTGGCCTGAAATTAAATATGCTTTTTTTCCGTGGTGTTGCCAAAATATTAAATATGTTTTTTTAAAAGCAAAAAAGGAAAAAAAATATTGAATAAATGATTTAGATGTTGCAAACGGTTATAGAAAACTTGGCTTTGCATTTATTTTTTTAGAAACTATCACATTTTATAATGGAAAAAAAATTATGGAATTAATGATACAGATATTGCAAACGATTATAGAATATGCCATAGTCGGGAGTTTAATGCATATCCTGTCTAAATTCAATCAGATTTACCATAAATAAAGAAGAGTTGTTGAATAAATGATTTAGATATTGCAAAAGAATATAGAAACCTTTGCTTTGCATTTATTTTTTTAGAAAATATCACATTTTATGTTTCTTTTATTTTATCCAGTCACGTGCTAAAAGTATTATTTCTTTAGACTTGATTTACGACGGTAGTTTTTATTATTATTTGAACTTCCGTCATAGTTTTCTTTTATTTTATCCAGTCACGTGCTCAAAAAAATGGTTAAAATATTTCTTTAAAAATTCGTTAAAAATAGACGCTTAAGTTACACATTAAAACACTGATACCATTAGAAAGCTAATTTTTTAATCTTTAAATTGATGTTAAAATCATGTTTTTGAGATAATATTTTCGGAAGTTATAGCGGAAAAACGTCAAAATTTCGCTTAAATTTTAATTAATTCAAATTCTAATTAAAAAGTCGAAAAAAGGGCTCCGAGGTGCACATTCCCAACCTCCAAGGTACACATGTACCAAATTTGGTAGCTGTAGGTCCAACGGTCTGACCTGTAGAGCGCCAACACACACACATACAGACACACACATTGAGCTTTATTATAAGTATAGACAACTGGGATAATAGGAGCATTTGTATTTTAGACGCGTTTCTCACAACGAATTGAAACAAAGATGTGACACATATGAATTAGTTCGACTGCTCCCTAAAAAGGGTCGTGTCGCGTGTGTTCGAGCAAAAAGTTGTCCTTTCACCTGAAAGGTGCTCGCTAACAACGAAAGGCGCACACCTCTTCTCATCCGGCTTGGTATGACCAACTGGCATTAGACCGATTCAAGTATCAAAATTGAAAAATAAATAACTGATGCACCGTCAAAATGATGCATCGCCTTGAATGGTAGCTGAGATGAGTAATGAGAGTGTAAAGGGTTAAACCTAAGTCGAAGACAAAAATGATGCCTGCATTTCTCCGTTGCTCATACTCAGGGCCCGAATGAGGAGGGGCATACGAGGGCAGTTGCCCAAGTTGGTCAGGCCTTCCTTTTTTCCAGAAAAGATAAACTGTTTTAAAAAGAGAAAAGTTTGAACTACAAGAAATAATAATAATAATATGCCAATGTGGTCTATAAATAGTGTTTTTAACGTGGTCGGATACATTAAATACGTCATCACACATGAATGTGGCTTCATCCATAAATAGGACAAGCACCTCTCTCGGCCCGACTTTTGCTTTCCGACCCCACATTGTATGGTGAAAGTTATCTGTTTCGGCGTGTTCTATCATCCCTTATAGTATGGACCATTAGTTTTGTAACACCCTGTATATTTAAAAAGACAAAATTATAGGGGCCATGGTAGCCTGGTTGGTTGAGCGTCCGTCTCGTAACCGAAAGGTTGCCAGTTCTGTTCCCGTCTCGGCCAAAGACGCCGTGTTGGCTCATGGCAGTTGGGGCACGTTCAATCGGTCGTGACTGCAAACTCCCCCAAGTTCCCATCACAAATGACACTTCTGGGGTTACTGAGTCGGTCTCTGATTTGGATCTCAATTCTGACTTGTGGATGGATGGATGAGTTCGGCCGCCCACTAAAAAAGGTCGTGTGTTGGAGCAGTGTCGTACTTTCACCTGAACGGTGCTCTTTAAAGACCTCTGCCTTCATTCGAAAGAGCTCCGCTTGGTATGCCCAAGAGGCATCAGACCCGCCACCACAAAATAGAAATGATAAAATCTGAGATAAATGCCCCGAATTCGAGACTGGAAAAGACCTACGCATGCAGGGAATATTCAGTGTAATTCACAACTTTATGATGGAATTCGGTTATATTAAGGTATCCAACTATGTTAAAAAATATTGTTTATCAACCACATTGACAAATTTTTATTTATTGTTATGTCTTTTAGTGTAGACTTTCCTCTTTCCAAAACAGTTTATCTTTTCTAGGAAAGGGAGGCCTCACCTGCCCTCCTGGGTAACCTATTTTTTCAGTTAAAATTTCTTCTTAACTTCAATTTTCTCAAAGCTTTCATGTTCATAAAGATTCTCCACCGTTCACATATCTCAAAAATTAACGGAGGTATTTTCATAAAATGACAGCGTGTGTTTTAAATGATAGGGGCAGTGAAATGAACCAAAAGGTTTAATATTGGTGAAATACTTTATCATTTGTGGGTGTCTTTAGGAAAAATAAATTGTGATTTCATGTAAAAACACGCATATATACGCATATTTTCACCCATAGTTTCTTTGCATATCAAGATTTGCCTTAGAGTTTGGATCATTTCATTCATCATTATATTCTACAACTTAGGTGCAAAGAAAAAAAAGGATTGCTGCATAACGATTTTGTGTAGAATATTAAACGTGTTGGTAAAAAAATTCATTAAAATTTGCAACGAATTTTCCAATTTCTCAAAATATATCATGTTCTTTTTTTAAAAAAAAATGTATTTATAATATTTTGTATTATGATTGACAAACCATAGTTTTAAATTGTTTTTAAAAAAACACCAATTTTTCAAAAATATTCCTTCGAAAGTAGTCGGATATCTTAACGCTTTCAAACCAAAATTGAGCTTGTTTGAGACGGTATCCGTGGACCGCCGTGGTCTAGTGGTAAAGTCTCGGCTTCGAATGCGAAGGGTTTCAGGTTCGGGACTCGATTTCTTCGAAGAACCATCGTGTGAGGGGGTCTCTTGCACGTTAAATCTGTCAGGTCAAACGTCCTCCCGCTAGTGTAGTGTGGAGAGGGGGGAGAGGGGGGTCGTCATCGACAGCTCAGGTGTCGTCCTCATCAACTGAACGAGGTTCAAAATGACGAGGTCCGTCTCAAAATAGCCCTCGTGTTGCTTTACAACGGGACGTTAATACAACTGAACTAAACTTGAGACAGAACGCATGTTTCTGAACCGTGATAGGATGACGAGGACGATGCCTGAGCTGACATCGTTTTTTGCCAAACTCCTGCTTCCCACCAACGTGAGGACATTTGATCCGAGCAGATTTAATATGCGCAGTAACCGTAAATGTTTTCCTCGGCCCTCTATAGGCCGCTGCCGTGAACAATCAGTCCATATCTTGGAAGCGAGCGTAGAGCATGATGTAGTCTCCGAGTATTTCTTCAATGCATTCATGTTAAATGTTATTGTTCCAAATAGTTAGGATCCCAGTGTAAATCATTTCCTCTAATGTCATTAAACGTATTTTAACTTCAGGTATCCGACTACTTTAAAAACATTGGTTATCGATCACATTGGTGTTTTTTTTTTTAATTGTCATTTCTTATAGTTCAGGCTTTTCTCTTCCCAAAACAGTTCATCTTTTCTAGGAAAAGGAAAGGCCTGACTTATCATCCAGGGACACAGATTTCTTCCAACTAAAATTTGTCTTTGACTTCAATTGTCTCAAAACTAGAATTTTCATAAGATTTATCCACTGTTAAAAGGATATCTCAAAAACGAATCGAAATATTTATATAAAAAATTTGCGCGCGTTTTAAATGATACGGGCAGTGAAATGAACCAAAAGTTTTATTGTTGGTCCTATACCTTTCATTAATAGGGGTTTTCAGAGAATTTAGTAGACAGTTTGTGGAAAAAAATGCATTTAAAAGCATATTTTTACCCATTACCTCTTTGCATTTCAAAATCTTTCTCAGATTTTGGTTCATTTCATTCCTCATTATATTCTATAACTTGTGTACAAAGAGAAATAGGATTGCTGCATTGCCATTTTGTGTAGAGTATTAACCGTTTTGGTTGAATTTCATTGAAATTTACAACCAATTTTCCTGCTTCCCAAAATCTATTATATTTGCCAATAATTTGGCTTACTTATAGCATTTTATATTATAATTGGGAATACATTTTAAAACATAGTTTTAAATAGTTTAAAAAAAATTCAATTTTTCAAAATTTTTCCTTTTAACGTAGTCGGATATCTTAATTAGCATGATTTATTGATTTTAAGAGTTTTCCCTGACAGATAATGTAAATTTTGGCTCATTTTTGGTCACAGAAGTCAGATTACTTTTAAGCGTTATTGAAGAAAATATTATAATCTTAAGATATCTCCAAACTTTTAAAATGTTTGTAAGTAAATAGAACATGATTGTGAAAAAACAAAAAGGTTTACGAAATGTAATTCAAAAATATTCGTCCATTTTGATTTTAAAATTATACGATGCTCTAGTGAAATCAGAAAATTGAAATAATATACTAGTCCTAAATAATAATAATAATAAAATCACTTTCCAAGCTTTTGAATACTTCATTTTTGTTAAATTCATTATGTAGAATTATGTAGAATAAAATTTTACAAAAACCATCCCAAGTAACTCAAAGCAGGTGTTTATGAACTATTTTCTACTGTTATGAGACTTTTCTTGTCCCATATATCAAAATATATTGTTTATTAATTAGTCGTGAGGCCTTGAATTAAGTGATTCAAAACATTTGCATCGATAGTTGCTGTAAAAATTGCTGAAATTTTATTAAATGCTTAGTTAAAACTTCAAACCTGTTGGTTCCCCTAAAACTTTCTTGCCCACTCTCTAATAAAACTATTACCTCAGAGAAAGATTTACCTTGCATTTATTTACAATAGCTCCGAAATATTAACGTTTAGGTTGAATTTAGCATCTTTGCTGAATCTGCTGTGTCTCCCTGGCGAGTTATTTGGTGTTTAATCCATGGTTAATAGATGCGATAAATAGATCTGAAAATATTTTTATTCTTTAGATAATTGTATTACGCCTATAAACTTCGCAGTTAACAAAGTTTTATCGGAATCGAATGAGCGATATGGCAGGGCATAAGAGACATACGAACAAACATTCATTTTTATTTATATAGATTTGCAGATTTCGTGGTAATAAATTTAATTTATTAATCATGACCTGTTGAAAATTATAGGGTTTGCTTCAAAAAGAATGTAGTTCTAAGTTAGGGGAATGTAAAGTTACATGAACTATGTTAGAGTCACATGTAACAAAAAAAAAAAGCTTCCTTCATTCAATGCCAAAAAGATATAACTCCAATCGTTGTTCTCACGTTTCTCAAGAGATGGAGCTGCCTGCCTCATTAGAATTTAGAATTTCCAAACGTTCTTAACGACTTTCTGCAAATTTGAATGGTTGAGGCTATCACCTTTTTTGCAGCAAATACTTCAATTAAGAATACTAATATTTAAGATATGAAATTTTCAGGTAAATATATGATTGCATTTTTGCTATAATCCCTCAAAAGAATAAAAGCGTTCAAGCACTAGTATTCTTTTTATCAAAGCTGAACCAAACGACTTTTTTTTATTGTGAAAAAATTGACGAAAGATTTTTTTTTCTGGAACTTTCAACAACTAAATATCGTTTGTATCGTAATTACGTATTAAATATCGTAGTAATTAATTTAAATTAAATATCTTTTGTATTTATTTAATTCATATTCTAACTTAAATATTAAAAAATTGAAATTAAATCAACTCGTGCTCAGATATAAACATAATGTCATAGCCGCCCAGATAAAATGCGGCGCAAAGTTTAAATTTTAAAATCTGTTCAGCATTTTGCAGTAAGAAAAAAATTAAGAGCTTTTAGCCAGGTTTTAGATGACTTAAAATTATTTTTACATGTGATTGTGAAATCATCTGAATCGACATCATTCATTCCATCGTAATAGAAAACTATGCATAAAATTAAAAGGAAAATTGTTAATTCTACACAAATGAAGAAAAAAAATACAATTTTCCGATTCTAAAATAACCATAAAAAAGTGTTAAAAATCAAATACGAATTAATCGCTGCAAGGCAAATAAGACAAATTTGTTTTTAATTATAAAATCGAGAACCAAAGTATTATTTTCCTTATGTGTTTATTGCTATTTAAAAAATGATTCAAAGCATTTTTAGAATCAATACTGGAAAAATTTATAAAATTATTCTGATCTTTAATACGAAAGACCAGACCATGCAATGAAAACTGATTAAAAATGTAAAAGTAACACGGATTATTTTTAAAAATATATTTTATAAATTAATAAAATTTTACAAAAGATTGCTTGACAAGTACACTGGAATTATTTGATGATTAATTTCTGAACTATTAAAATATTTCTTGTATTGATGATATTTACGCCCCCACCCTCAACCCCAAAAAATTCGTTAATTCTTTTGGTTAAATGAAAATTAGAAGAAAAAAATCTAAAGTATATTCTAGCTGAATTTCATACCAAAATGCCAAGAGACAAATACACATAAATTTGACTTCATTATTGTGCGAGAGGCTTTCATGCTAAATCTAAAATTTCTTTAAATACAGTGTCTCACAAAAGTGATGGGACACTTGTGCTTTACAAAAGGAAAATGTAATAAAATAAATAAATAAACATGTAAAAATTTTTTGTGGGTGTATTTCATACTTAAATTTTGTAACAATTAATACATAACATACATTTTGTCAAAATATTAAAATATTAATTTAATAAAAATATAATTGTTTAGAACGGAGCAAAAATTAGCTCACATAAGTGATGGGACACCATTAGATATGCAACAAAAATCGTCTGAAATAAGCAATAAAAATATTTTTTGCGGGTTTTATTTTTACTCAAAAGCAATTGGCAATAATTTATAAAATCGGCTGCAGTATTTCTCTCCAGATTACTTTGGAATTTTTGTGTTTTTTAGCTCTGTGCAGCCATGAATGCTAAACGAAAAGAAACTTCGCCTGAAATTCGAAAATTAATTATTAATTTGCATATTAAACGTGGAAAATCTATTAGAGAAACTGCTAAAACAGTTAATTTGAGTCATTCAACAGTTTTCAACATCATTAAACGATATAAAAAGAATCATATGATTCAGGATAAAAGAAGACCTGGCCGACCATCAAAGCTATCTAATGGATTAAAGCGAATTATCGTTCGAATTATTAAAAAAAATCCAAGAATGAGTGCTCCTAAAGTTGCTGCTGATTTACAAGCATTATATGGAATAATTGTTAATCTTGAGACTATAAGAAGAGTAATTCGATCTGCTGGATATCACGGTAAAGTAGCCAGGAAAAAATTCTTCGTAAGTGAAAAGAATAGAAAACTCAGACAGGCATTCGCAAAATTCTACATAAATAAGAATTCTGATTTCTGGAATAAAGTTATATTTGCTGATGAGAGTAAATTTAATATATTTGGTTCTGACGGTAGAATCTTGGTGTGGAGAAGGAAGGGAAGAATTTCGTAAAGAGAACTTGGTGCCAACAGTAAAACATGGTGGAGGAGGAGTTATAGTATGGGGGTGTATGTCGTCCGCTGGAGTCGGTAATCTTGTTTTTATTGACAGTATAATGGATCAGTACAAGTATATCGACATTTTACAGCAAAATTTGAAATCTTCAGCACGAAAATTGAACCTTCATAACGACTTTAAATTCTACCAGGATAATGATCCCAAGCACACTGCTTTGAACGTTAGACTCTGGCTGCTGTATAACTGTCCTGAAATAATAAAAACACCACCACAATCTTCTGACTTAAATCCCATAGAGAATATTTGGCAAGAATTGGAGTCCAGAATTCGCAAACACACCATTTCTTCAAAACAACAATTAAAATAGGTGCATCAAGAAGAATTGGGTAAAATCACTCCAGAAATCACAGAAAAATTAGTAAAATCCATCCCAAGAAGATTAAATCATGTTTTAAAAGTAAAAGGAAATCCAACAAAATATTAAAGCCTTTTAAAAAGTAAAATTTTTGGATAAATATTTGATGGAAAAGTAAGTGTCCCATCACTTATGTGAGCTAATTTTTGCTCCGTTCTAAACAATTATATTTTTATTAAATTAATATTTTAATATTTTGACAAAATGTATGCTATGTATTAATTGTTACAAAATTTAAGTATGAAATACACCCACAAAAAATTTGTACATGATTATTTATTTATTTTATTACATTTTCCTTTTGTAAAGCACAAGTGTCCCATCACTTTTGTGAGACACTGTATATAAAATGTACAAACAGATTCATCACAATAATATACTACAATTATTTTAAATAAAATTACTAAGACTGAAAAAAAAATTAAAAGATAAACTAAAAAGTTTATTTTCTTGAAAAGTTGAATAAATATGTAATGTTATAAATTATGATAAAAGTGGGGAAATATTTATCACTTACATGCATTGCAATACTAAATAAGGAATACACAAAAAATATATAGTAATGAAGCGTGTTTATATAGAAGCAAAACCAACGAAAAGATATAAAACAATAATTGTTTTACCATAATTTTAATTTCTTAGAAAATAAAGTGTATTTTAATTTTATGAAATGGAATTTGAAATCTGAAACTCTTGTCAAATCTCTCGAATTCGACATAAAGCAATTACGAAAAATTTTTTAAAAAATGAATCCCGAATTCTATTAAAATATTTGTTGATGATTTCAAATTCCAAATTAATTAAAATATAGAGTAACGAAACCTGAATTAATCTGAATTATGGTAATCTCCTAAATTTAACATATAAAATCAAATTAAGAAAATAAAAAAAAAGATGGTTTCAAATCACGAATATTATCCAAAGATTTGTTGATGGTTTCAAATTCCGAATTATTCAAAATATTTCCTTATGATATTTAAATAATAAGTATAATTTAGAACATCAATTCCTAGGAAATTAATTTCTAAGAAAATAAATTGTGTTTTAATTTTATGAAGTGGTATGTGAAATTTGAAATTCCAGTCAAATTTCTTGAATTTAACATAAAACAAATCATGAAAAAAAAAGATGGTTTCAAATTTCGAATATTATCAATTTGTTAATGGTTTCAAATTCTGAATTATTCAAAATATTTCGTTATGATATTTAAATACAAAGGATAATTTAGAATCTCAATTACTTGTAAAACCATAGAAAATTATAAAACAATAATAAATTTAATTTCTTAGATAATAAATTGGGCTTTAATTTTATGAAATGGAATTTAAAATCTTAAATTCTTCTAAAGCTTCTGAGTTTAACATGAAACAGACTAAGAAAATAAATGCTTTGAAATCCCGAAATGTTATTTTCATAATAAAAAATAGTACTTATTAATTAATGACTTTAAAAATAAGGCAAAAGAAATATTACTTGACAGTTGAACAATATATTTAAAAGTTGAGACTTTCCGAAACTTTATGATTAAGTAAATAAAGAAGGATTTCTTATCTTATTAAAATAATGGCAGCAATTGTATTAAACATAGCAAGATAGCCTATAATACAATAGTTGCTGATGAAGTAAATAAAGAATGATTTCTTAACTTATTAAAATAATGGCAGCAATTGTATTAAACATAGCAAGATAGCCTATAATACAATAGTTGCTGATGAAGTAAATAAAGAATGATTTCTTAACTTATTAAAATAATGGTAGCAATTGTATTAAACATAATAACGCAAAAGTTGCTTATAAAACGATCGAATTCTCGTGAATGTTGTTATTTTTATAGAACTAAGAATATTACCAAAATACAAAGTTGGTATATAATGAAAAAAAAAAAAAAAAAAAGGTAAATTCGGGAAAAGTCGTTTTTACTAAAACATAAAAATAAACAAAAATCTTCCTAAAAATAATTCTACTAATATTAACGGATACTATCGGTTTTTCGTTTGCGAAACGAACATCACAATAAAATTCGAGAAAAAATCGTTATCATTAAATAAAAAAGAAATTGACAAAAATTTTCCTAAAAAGAATTCTACTAATATTAACTGATGCTATCGATTTTTCGTTTACGAAACGAATGTCAAAATAAAAAAATTTCCTGCATTTTCTATCGATACCAAAACTTTTGGATGTTATTTCCAATTAATATAAATAAAATTCTCTAAAAGCTCCATAATTTGAAATTTTATGCTATATTCTTTTTATTATTTCCCCTTTTTGTTTATAAATGTGTGCATGTGCCCGTAAAGAAGAAACTTACCACTGTGTTGTTGAATGACCTCCGACGAACGTTCTGGGGACTTGCTGTTTGGTAACTAAGGTCGGCAGTGGAAGACGCAGAATCTGCCATCGATCGGTTTGGCCGTTGTTGCCACGAGGAAATACAGACGGGCAGACGATTTCACACTAACGAGCCAAAAATTTGCTGGGGCAAATGAGGCGCCTTTTATGAAAGGTATGGAATTTGTGTGAAGCCATTTTTAATTTAGAGGTTTGGCATATGGTTTTCGAAAACATTGGTAAAAGGACAAAAGATTTTACTATAATGTGGAAATGAATTTATCATTTTCAAGTATTTGTACGTTCAATAATTTTACACCTTAGCTTTGAAAAGAGAGAGAGAGAGAGAAAGAGCGGGAGTAGTACTATCAGAAACTTTCTAGCTTTCTCTCTAATAAATGTACGTGTGTATTATTACACGCATGCTATTGGAGCGTAGTCTATACTTATAATAAAGCTCAATGTGTGTGTGTGCGTGCGTGCGTGTGTGTGTGTGTGTGTGTGTGTGTGTGTTGGCGCTCTACAGGCCAGACCGTTGAACCTACAGCTACCAAATTTGGCACATGTATACCTTGGAGGTCGGGAATGAGCACCTCGGAGCCCTTTTTTCGAATTTTTAATTAGAATTTGAATTAATTAAAATTTAAGAGAAATTTCGACGTTTTTCCGCTATAACTTCCAAAAAAATTATCGCACAAACATGATTTTTACATCAATATAAAGATTAAAAAATTATCTTTCTAATGGTATCAGTGTTTTAATGTATAACTCAAGCCTCTATTTTTAACGAATTTTTAAAGAAATATTTTAATCATGTTTTTTTTTAGCACGGGACTGGATAAAATAAAAGATAACAATGGCGGAAGTTCAAATAAAAAAACAACTATCATTGCAAATCAAATCTGAAGATATGCAGCTTTATGCACGTGACGGGATAAAATAACATAAATATAAAATGTGGTATCTTCTAAAAAAATAAATGCAAGGCAAAGGATTCTATGATCGTTTGCAATATCTATATCATTAATTCCATAAATTATTTATATTTACAGTAAACCTAATTGAATTTAGACAGGATATGCATTGAAATCCCGACTTAATGGCATATTTCTATAATCGCTTGCAATATCTGTATCATTAATTCAATAATTTTTCCCCTTTTTCGCTTTCTTTAAAAAACATATTTAACATTTTGACAATATCACCAAAAAAATCATTTTTAATATTTTGGAAGCATAATCGATAAATTGTTAGAGCATTAAACTCAAAAAGTTTTTCCGAATAAAGTTACCGACTCTTTAACTACTAATAACTGAATCTTTTAACTTTAAATATTTCTTAAATTTTGGCTAACGAATATGTGATTTAATTGAAAATTTTAGAACGCATTACTCATGGAGAACCAGCTGGTCGCCAAAGGCGGCTAGTATTTACTAAAGAATAAATTCATATGCGATCTTCGATGATTAATTTTGTAGACGCATTGAGTATACAGTTGCTAGAAAACCGAACGTGTATATTGAACTTTTTTTAATTGACCTCTTGTAATCAAATTTGAAAGAAAACTGCCCACAAGATTAAAAACACTAACTTGATATAGAATCACAAGATCACATACCAAATTACATATGTTTAAATTTTTATGTTTACGAGTTACAGCATTCCCGAACAGGCGGTTGAACAGACTCCAAAGGATCAAACTTATAACAAATTTCTACTAAAATTTATAAAGATATATTCTTTAAATTCTAAAATTGTGAGCCAAATTTCATATATTTATTTTTGAATAATCGCGTTTACATTCATGCAAAATTATAAACTAGCAGATAGCAATTCCTTAATATATTTCATTCTATTTAATATATATCTATACTTTAGATGATAAATCTGAGTAGTAAATTTTATCTATATAGTCGTCTTTGTTTTCTAGCTATCGTGTTAATTTATTTTCGAACAGCCGAACAGACTGACTTCCTCTAATTGGAGTTGGTTTAAAGTATGAGAAAAAATCTATAATTTTGAGTTAAAGACTAAATCCAAATTTTATCCGTTTTACATAAAACATTTTTCAGTTATCAACTTTTCAAATTCAGGAAATTCTGAAACAGATTCATTTAAATCTTTATATCGGAAGTGTTGACAATTACAATATTTCTCTTTTTATTCTTAGCGTGCTAGAAAATAAAAAGGCAAAAAATCTTACAGAGTGAAAAATAAAAATATTATGACAATAGTAGTTTTATAAATAGTATCAATAATATAGGTTCTTACTTCCATCCCATTTAATGAACAAAAGCAAAATTGAAAATAAAAAAAATTGAAATAAGAAAAGATAAAAGAAAAATAGAAAAAAAATAAGAATAAGAAAAAAAGAATAAGTTGGAAGAAAAATAAAAATAAGAACGAAGGAGCAGATAATAATTTTTGCAGTGACTCCTCAAATTATTCATGCACTTTTAAAGTGCAAAAAAAAAAAAAAAAAAAGCATTGTAGTATGTAATTGAATTTGAATATGAATCGCGAAAAGGATTTTTCACACTTAAGTGGGGGGATAGAAATTGATTCAATTTTTTTTAATAAAAAGGAAAACACAAGAAGGTAGAGATAAATTGTGTCACAAAATTTTTTCGCACATAGAACAATTTTCACATGAAATCATAACTAAAATAATCGTCTGTCACTTATTTTTACTTTGGCACATATTAATATTTTAAATCATTGTTTTATTATTTCTCTGTGTTTTTTTTTATCATTTTAAAATGGTTTCTAATCATAAGAAACCAACAAACAACCTTTGAAAAGTGATAAATTATAGCACATCAAAAATAATATAATAAATACTGATTCGGCATACTGTTAAATTAGTCAGTTTATCTCATCTTGCAGCGATTTGTAAAGAAACGCTTGAAAAAAAGAATTGAAAATAAGTAAAAAAACAAGCCATCAAGTTTATTTTGCAGCAATAATTGATAATTCAATAAAATTTATCATTTGCAAAAAGTTAGTTCTGCAAAGATTTTTGCAGAGTTGATTAAATTATTTTCTACATCGATTTCAACTAAAACTATTTGACGAATTCTTAATAATGAATCATGAAAAATAGCTCCCAAAACACTCTTTTATATTAAAAGAAAGAGTGTTATAGCCTGAAATTAAATTCGAATATATAACTCTTCATTTTTTAAAACAAACTCTAAGTGACTTATATTTCAGATAAAAAATGGATTTTATTTTATTTTAAACTAAAAAAAAAATAGAATGCAATGTGGCAGAGATAAAATGAGTCACAAAAATGATTGATACATAGAAAAATTTTCTCGTGAATTTAAAGCTAAAATTTTCATCTGACACTTTTCTTTTTACATTTTGGTGATACTTTAAAAATTGTTTGGAATCAATCTTTACTTGTTTGTTTCTCTGTGTTCCATTTATTATTTTAAAGGATCATTGTTTTAAGGAAATAATAAACAGGGCTTCGAACCGGAACTGAACCGAAAACCGGAAAAAACCGTTATTTTGGTCGGAACGAAAACCGGAACTGAACCGAAAAAAATATCGGTTTAATTCGGTTCGATATATCTTTCAGTCATTTTGTTACTGTTACCAACTTATCAATATTTTCTAATTTAACGTGAACTTTATAATTATCATTACATGTATACTGCTTCTCGATTTCCTATTTTGATATTCACTAGTATTTTTCTGTTTCAGTTTCGCATGAAACTACTTGTAGAAGACATATTTAATTCAGTTGATTAAACTAGAAGTATAGATGATTTTTTAAGAAAAATATCGAGTTATATTTTATTTTTCACATCTCAGCATGCGATCATCCACGGATGTTTGTATAGACTGCTTAGATCAGGGAGGAGTAAATAGACAGGAGAGGCCCTAAGTGACGTAGCATGAAGCATCTATCAAATCTTCTTAAAATTAATTGTTGATACCCTACAACCCCTAACGGAAGCAAGTTTGAAACTACAAAGTGAAGAATTAACTTTAAGCGATTTTTACGGAATTTGGACACATTGCAAAATAAAGTTACGAAATTTAAAAAATTTCTTTGCAGATATTTTATATAATCAGTTATCTAACAGGGAAGCATTGTTAATAGAAATTGATAGTTTAGTAGGAGCAGTTTATTTGGACCCGCGTTATCAAAATTTGCTTTCCACGTCACAAAAGGTACAGGCTGTGCAACATTTAAAGAATATTTGGAACAAATTACAATTTTTTGAAAAGTCCATTTCAATAGTAAACGAGGAAACAAAATCTTCTACTGAAAGCGATGAAAATGAAGACGATTTAGAGACTTTTTTAAAAAGTAAAGAATTGGCAGTAATAAAAACACATAGAACCTCTATTTCTACCGAGATTGACATTGAATTTATTTTAAATAATTTTGACAATGTACGAAGGCTTGATATAAAGCATAATATTTTAGATTTCTGGGAAGAGAATAAAATTACATATCCGCACTTGTATAAGATTGCAATGGTGGTTTTGGCAGCTCCAGCTACACAAGTTAGTGTTGAAAGAGCGTTTTCAGGTTTAAAATTTATTCTCCGAGACAACAGAAGTAATCTCAGTGAAACCACGTTAGAAGATATATTAATAATTAGAGGCAATTTTCATATGTTAAATAAATAATATATTTTTTACATAATTATTGCAAGGCCAAGTGCACGATGTGAGAATCAAACGACGAATGTGGGTAATCATGAACCTAGTTGTCAAATGCGATTTTGATAATGGATAACAATGCCAATGCTCGCCGTCCTCTGCTCACCGCTCTTATCGTACCTGCTGTTTGTATCAATTCACATAGTGTACCAATTAAAAAAAGAATAAAATCTTCTAAATTTTGATAGAATTACATTTTTTGTTTATGATAGAATTATATTTTTAGTACAAATAAGAATATACATAAAATGATATTATTCATTTGGAACTGAACCGAAAACCGTTATTTTTGGCGGAGCGAAAACCGGAACTGAACCGATATTAATTTTTTAGTTGAACCGGAACGAAAACCGGAACAAAAAAAATTACGGTTCGAAGCCCTGATAATAAACGCCCGTGATAAATTATTTTTCCCTCTTAATAGTGACTTAATTCGAGCATGTCGCTAAATTAGTAAATTTATCCCGTTGTGTAATACTGTATGTGATAAAATGTAATAAGGAAAAAAAGTCGAGTTAAAAATTAGATAAGAAAGCATCATCAGCAATGTAATGATATATTTACTGTGTAAAAAAATAGAAAGCGCTCGTTTGAATGTTTTCTTTAATTTTTTCTGAAACTATATTTGTCTATTAGTCAGATCAACTAGATTTTTTAAACTTTCAGCTGGGATAATCAATTTTATTATTTATTCTGTAAATCAATGATAAATAAAGTGGAAATGTATTGGAGTTTTATTTGCAAATGATAACATTTTAACTGAAATCTGCTAACGTAAATTTCAAATTATCATGTGAAATTTTTTTTATCAAGTAATTATATGAATGCACAGGCGTCAACTTTGAAAAAACGATGCTTTTTTCCGAGATTGACGAGAGTTCCAGAACTTTTTTGCCAGCCAAGAAGAAATTGAAAGTTACCATTTATTCATTGACTATGCGTTTTTAAGCTTCAAAACTCTCTAACTAAAGCAACATGTTCTCATATAATAAAATTTAATTTTCAATTGACGAATAATTATGTAGAAGATAACCGAAAAGTTTAATTCTAAAAATTTAGTTCAAACTGTGAAACCTGACGGTGAAGATGTTCTTGTGTAGATGCATGTCCGTATCAACACAAGATAATTCAATACTTCGCAATAAAAAAAAAATGCATCCAGCTCTTTATTTCAATATTTTAGAAGACAATTTGGAATAACTAAACCAAAATTCAGGCATGAAAAAAAGTTTTGTTTTTATCCGGATAACGAACTTAAGAACACTACTATGGATATTTATTTTTGGTGTATTATCGATATTTATCGATTTCTATCAAAATTCATCTTTTCTACGTCCATAAAAATGAATCCTAGTTGCTTGCTTTAAACCCAAAGAACATATTTGAACAGAGCAGAATTATCTTGTATTCTAAATTAGAATACGAAGACATAGTATCAATATGAAAAGCGAATTAAAAATATTAGTTAAGGAAAAAAGTATTAATATTGATAAAGAAATAAGAAAAAAAATGAATTCAATGCCTAGACATTTAAATGCTATTTTGAGTGCCTTAGGGTATCTATCCCATTAAATATCAACTGATTGAAAAATCACAATAATTTTTATTCTGTATATAATTCTTTAAAATGTATGAAAACTTTAGTAAAAAAAAAAAATTTATTATTATGATTACTGATTTTTTTTTAAATCTTATTCTTAAAATGTTTTTTTTAAATTTTATTAAGGTGTAAGAATTTATTTATTAAGTTATAAAGAAAATATATTTTTTATTAAGTTATGAAGAAATAGCAAAAAAAAAAGTGAATTCCATGTCTAGACATTTAAATGCTGTTTTGAGTGACTTAGGGTATCTATCCCATTAAATATTAATTGAATGAAATATCACAATAATTTTTATCGTGGATATAGTTCTTTAAAATGCATGAAGACTTTTGTAAAATAATTTTTTTTATTATAATTACTGATTTTTAAAAAAAATCTTATTCTTAAAATGTATTTTTTAAAGTTTCGTTAAGTTATCCATAAACAAAACTTAAAACTTTTTTTAAATGACTTAAAAAAATCTCATCCTGAAATTTAAAATTTGTTATAATGAGTAAAACAGAATTTCATCAAAATTGTTAGCTTTCAAAACAAAAATCGTTACAAACACAAATCGTTATTATAAATAAATGTTCTAAATTAATCAATTTTTAATCATATTTATAATCATTTTAATTTTCCTGCGTAGTTAAAAAAATTCTTGTGATATTCATTTTAATTCAATATGGTTTTAAAAAAATATATAAATAGATTTTTTTTCATGCCGGTTTACGACAGAAAAATTGCGAACTGATGAGAAATGGGACAAGAAAAAAATAATATAAATGATTTATAACTTAGTCCTTAAAGAGGTATAAATAACTCCAAAAGGGAAGAAAAATGATTAATTGTCATTGATTTAAAAAAAATCTCTCAATTTTTTTATTACTAATAGATGTGCCAGTCTAGACAGGCTGTTATCGTTTTTGCAATATCTATGATTTGATTTAATACCTCTTGTACAGCTCTCCATCTTGTCACGCGCTAATCTTTGTTTTCTTGAAGAAATATTTTCTTTATATATAATATCCACGAAAACTCGAATCACAACTCTCCGTTAAAATCAAACAAATAATAAAAGCAAATAGTGATCCACTAACAGAACAATGCGATATTAAATAAAAAATTTGAAAAAAAAAATGGTAAAATTAGTCATTTTTAACTGGTCTGTGAAGAGAGAATATAATGAATCAGCATAAAATAATAAAAAAATTGCTGAACTCGGCTCTTAAAATCGCCCTTATTACCAAAACTAATCGTTTAAATCAAACCAATAATAAAAAAAATAATGATCCTCTAACAGAACAATGCAGTACTAAATAAAAATTTGAAAAAAAAAGGTAAAATTAGTAACTTTAACTGGTCTGTGAAGAGAGAATATAATGAGTCAGCATAAAATAATAATTAAAAAAATGTGGAACTCAGTTCTTAAAATTGCTCTTATTACCTTTGCAAAAATAAATCCAATGTAAAAAGGAGTAAATAAAAGGCAAGCTCTAATATATCGATTCGATATATATAATGCGCAAGCAAATGACCTCATGTTTTAAAGATCATTCAAATATGAAGGAATATTAGAGAAATAAAGGATTTTTTCACAAACGCAGCATTTATTTGAACATTTGAATGACAAACACATATGAAGACCAAAAAATTAAAATGTTTTTAGAAAATATTAACGGAAACAACAACAACCAAAAAAGGAATCACTAAAGTTTAACCTATTATTTACCAAATTATTTTACTATTAATTTTTTTTTTCATCTTTGGATAAATTTTGTAAAAAATAAAGCCAGGAAAGAGAAAAAAACTTTTAAAGTTAATTAAAATAACTTAATTAATTTAATGAATAATTCCTTGATTGCTCTCTTTCTTTTGAATACCACCAGGGGGAAAAATAGGTGTAGTGCGAAGTCTAAATTAAAATTTTAAATAAAATAAATAAATTTTAAAATAAAATACTTTTATCAGCCTCATTTAAAAGCTCCGTCGTTATACAAGATTTTGAAATTCTTTAATCCTACAACTAATATTGACCTTGAAATTCTAAGAAAACGAGTGAACTCGTGTATTTTATTCCCGTTTTTTGGAATGTCACATATGGACTTTAATTTAAGCTATCATAATGCAGCTAACAATTAAAAATATTCTGCATACACTCTAGTAAAGATGTTATCCTAGAAAACACCTTGCATGACTTTAGTGTACAATAAATATTTTTACTGAATCTATCATGTGATCCTTAATAAGTTTTTTGACGATTATTTCTGGTATTGAGTAAAAATTATCCGAAAATAAAATTTTAGTTTTAGACACGTTTTCCTCAAACAGGTGAAACCAAAATTTGGCCCGGAGCTACAATAACTACAATTGTAGTCACAAAACCAAATTTGATAAGTTTAAATAATCGTATATTTGAGTTAGCACATCTACTTATTTTTAAAAGTACAGACCAACAGATGGTCAATTTCTTGTCGGATTTGGCTCAGAATTTGTTGGGTGTCTAAACTATAAATGTCAAATTTACATATTGAATATTATCTATCTATCTTCGTTTTGTAGCTGCCGTATTGACGTACATTCAAACAACCAAGCAGATGGATTTTCTGAAAACGTATTTTGTTCAAAATTTCATAGAATTCTACAAATTTGGTATAAATATAGTATGCCAAATTTCATCGACTTAAGTGAAATAATTTTCGAGTTATATGTGTCACAGATAGACAGGCAAACGTATATTTTCTTAAAAAATTTTTTTAGAACTCAAGGTGGTACAAAGCGGGGAAATTCATAAAAATCTCGAATTTAAATTTTTTGACGGCTACAATACTTTATAAACCATATATGAGAAAATAAAAAATATAGGAGGTATTGATGTCAGAGTGCCAGCGCTTTATACAAATAATTTTAAATGTAATCTTACCATTCTATCATGTGGTTCAGTGTTTTTAGTTATCCATGATTTAACATCCAAAACCAATTTTCTAGCTCTCAAGAATCTAAGATATCACTAAACACAAAATGACATTTATTGACGAACACGAACACCAACACGAGCACAAAGATATTCACCGTTATATCTCTAATTACCCATTATAAATCTGAATAGCTAAGAATAAAAAACGTTATAAAAGTTCTAGAAAAACTGCGCATGCGCCCGTTACCATGGTAACGCAGCTGGAAAGGGAAAAAGTCGTCTGTAAGACAGAACAGGAAGGCTAAAAAATATTTCAGTAGTAATATTGCTCATATTATAAGAAATTTATGTTTTAAATGCGATGATGGACAACTAAAAATAACTATTCGCCATCCATTCACAACGCTGCCTGTTTTATCTTATTTTTTTTTAAAAAAAGATTTCACCAGTCTCCATGTCATTTCTCTCAATATAAACCATCCGATGGTCATTTTTAGTTTGTGATATATGGGTTTCGAAGCTGAATTGCTTATGACAGGAGTATGCCTTTATAGTGGCGCCATACAATAAAACCAGGCCTGCGGAATTTACTGAAAAACCGAATTGTGACGTGAAATGTCTGATAAAAAGGCATCTCCAAAGTAGCAAAAAATCTTTTTTTAAATCATTTATTCATTTCTCCGATGCTATTTATGTTTAAAAAAACTATTTATATTTTATTTAGAAATACGATTTTATTTTACCTTCATTAATCATAGTTTTCAAAGAATGTACCCTTTGACTCTGATAAATGTAAATAAGATCTTTGAAATTTTCAGGTCACGAGGGGTTAATACTTTTGAACATTGTCCGATTTCCCCACCGAAAAAATCAGTTATTTTGAATCCTTGCCTGAGAGTGACCTTTGAAAAAGTCTTCAGGCCGGATTATTTTTCTATTTGTTGTATTTCTGATTATGTTGTATTCCTTTTTGCTTGGCTTATTTTGTTAATTAATTTAGATTCATCTGTATTTTAGTTGTAGCTGCATTTGCTCTCACTAAAGACAATGATTTTTTTTAACTTGTTCGAATCCGAAATAATGTTTAGTTTCGTTTCCGTAATTAGTTTCATTTACATAATTATATTAATTTAGATTTGTTTCATAAATAGGTTCTATTTCATTTTTGTGAACTTTTAGTTGTTTAATTCCGAATTAAATTTTAATTTCGGTTTCGACCTAATTAATTTCGATTTAATTTTTGTTGACTCAGGAAATAGGTTTTAATTATTTGAATGTATTTATGGTTGTTAAACGCTTTGATGTACATAAAAAGACTGATGTTGCAAAAATAAATTCCTCCGTTATTCAATTTTAGAAAATCATCACAAAGAAAATCTCGCTTTATAACCATCAACGATTACTTTGAATTGCTTTAAAGGCACAGTGAAAAATATAAATAACCGGATAGCAGATAATTAGCATTGAGTCCTAAACCCCAACCCCTGCCATAATATAACTCCCTCAGAAGGAGGAACGTCTCGATATCAGTAGAAAGTAGTCGACACCCCGAGTCGGCCTTCTCTATGAAAGGGCCCGGGTTCAAGAAACCATTTGAGGCCCTAAATTTTTAGCACAGCACCCACTGCAGAGTTCACAGGGGCTCAGTCAATGCTCAGCCAACCATATAGAAACAAGCTAGTAGACTTTTAGTATGAGTACCTTTATTATTGTTGAGAACACTCTTTTAATTCTTAAGCACGGTGGGGACCCCCTCAGTCGTGGGGCCCGGTTGCAGAGCAACCACCGCACTCCCAGATGGCCGGTCTTGAATGCGATGAATATAATGTGTTGTTTCTTATCGCACTTGCCATTGGACAAGGCCGCTGTTACGAAGACAGTGAAGGGGCCCGGGTGCAAGAAAACATTTGGGGCAATAAATTTTTTAGGAAAGTAAAAAAATAATAATAAATAACCCGAACACTTACGTATGTATTTAATGAGGTTTTGTTTTTGCTATTCCTTACTCCAGGAAAATGACAATTTTTCCACTTTCTTTTTTCGATACTTAGTACAACAAAAGGGTTCAAGCATTATACCCGTATGCTTGGCCGAAGAGAATCCTTTGTTTCATTTTAATATGCTGAAAGAGGGCTCAGCATTTATTACATTTAGTAACTGGCAATGTAAAGGATTGTAAAAAAATATTACATTAGACATTGGCAAAAGTAGATTGCTGGTGATTTTTAAGTCGATTTGAACCCAGCCTCGGCCTCGACTTCTGGGCGCCGGGCAGAACGCTCTGTCTCAACATGTCTCAAGGGGATTTCCTTACTCATGAACATACTTTTCACGACCTTTTATGGATACCACTGCGATCTTTGTCTCATAAAGGCGTCAGTCGATGCTCAATCAGCTACATGGAAACAAGCTTATGGACTTTTAGTACGTGCAACTTTATTACTGTTCAGAAAATTGTTTTAATTCTTAATCATGGTGGGAGCCCACCTCAGTCCTGGGACCCGGGTGCATAGCATCCTCCCCGGATGGCCGGCCTTGTTGACACCACACCATTTTTGTACCCATAGGTCGACGAGAACCATCTCGTAAGATTCTTATCCCCATGTCTGAGGGGCTTCAGTAGGAATATCACTTTGTTGTTGTTACTTGGGACACTTATCACAGATAATGTCAGAGATTTTAAGCCCTTTTTGTACCGTACTTGCTGAGGTTAAAGGCTTCTGTGCATCCAACTGCAAAAGTTTATATGAGGATGATACCCTCACACTTGCTTTTACAGCTCTTTTTCACAGAGGGGGGAGGGGGTATTCTTTCGGTTCTTTTTTTTCTTCCACAGGGGGGAGGGAGTTCTCTTTTCGTGTAAAGCTTTGATTACCTTACATATATTTTCTTCGTTGTGCTCATGAGCTTTTCTAATGAAAACTAATCCACTAATATCTTGGCTGATAGAACATAGGGCAATGAACAACCATGCCCAAAACAGGACTCGAACCCGGGACGCCTAGATCATTGGAAAAAAGCGCTATCTCTAGACAAAGACGCTGGCATCTATCTTTGTAACGAGGACATGCAATAAATTCGATTGATCTGATCGTCACAGAAGTCAGGACGGAATTAAGGTCCTGTAGGGCCCTTACGCAATTCAAGTATATGGAACCTTCTTTTTTTTCTCTTTAATTTCCTGTATCAGATTTTTTTTAATTAATTTTTACTTTACTATGTACTGTAATAACTAAGTGAATGTAATAAACACTCTGAACCTGATCGATTTTACTTGATAAAGGGTTAGCAATACCTTAATATTTGATCCATCATAGAATTTTTTTAAAAAATTGATTTTGTTACTCAGAAAATAAAGTTTTTATAATCAACTTGTTTGCGACGCTAAGCAGATACCTAACCCGTGTGTTTGGGAATATAAGGATAATATTAACACTTTATCACGATAATTGATCAGGTTCGTGTTTTGCATTCCGAAATAGCCCTTATATTGAATAGTCTAAACATTCATTAAAAAGAATACTTGGATCTAATTGCTTATTACTTTCAATGACACTGGAAATTTATAGCATTATAATTGTAATGGAAGCTTTATAAACCAGATAACATCCTAAAGACTGAGTGGTCACTTTTAGTCTTGTGGTTATGTTATCTGCCTACCAACCATAAGGTCCCGAGTTCTATCCTAGCTATTGGTAATAGCAATATTGGTGACCTAAGACACGATGAAAATAAACAAAAATGCAATCTTCGTGGAGCTGTTATGGCGCTCTCTACCCGATAAAAAATTAAAAGGCGGTAAATAATCAGCCGAAAAAAACGGCGATAGAAAATCAGCCAATCAAATCAACAAATTAAAAAAAGTAGCTGATAAGTAATTAGCCAATAAAAAATGGCGTTAAATAATCAGTTAGTAAATAAATAAATAAAGGCTTTAAATAATCAGCTGATGATAAATAAGTAGCCAATAAAATAAAGTTAATATTCAACGGCCAGTAAAATCACCACAAAACAGCTACAAGATTTCGTTCATTTCACCTCTCACTGGAGAAGGAATATTGTAGCTTTATAAACCAGATAACATCACCAAGATTGAGGTGTCACTATAGTCTTGTGGCCGTGTCATCTGGCACCCAACCATACGATCGCGAGTTCGATCCCAGCTTTCGCCAATAGCAACATAATAAATGACTTTTACGCTTTTTGAAGAGAGAGCAAAATGTCCGCACCTATCTTATCTCAAAGGCATGAAGTTATAAATTAAAATTGTGTGTTTCTTATCTCAAGTGCAAATAGAAGGAATGAAACAGTATATTTTTATAACTATTTTTTCTTTTTTTTTCTCTTATTAAAAATACGAAATATACAAAAAAGGAAAATGCATGAAATAAAAGTGATATATATAAATTCTCGTTATAATTTCGCTCACTTCATATCACTAATTTGAAATGCAAGCGAAGAGAAATCATTTTCAACTCTAAAATGTATAAGAAACTATTTGCAAATGGCATTTAAACGGAAAGCAGCTAGGATTTATCGTAACTAACAGGATTGAAATTATTTTACTAATATTAAAGCAGAATGTGTACGCATCTGTTAGTGATAGAACTGTACTGGATAGACAATTATGCCAAGAACTACGAAATTTATTTTTATTATTTCATGTAGATCAGACTTTCCTCTTTGCAAACCAGTTTATCTTTTCTTTGAAAAGGAAGACATGACACATCATCCAGGGTCATGTATTTTTTTTTCAGTTAAAATTTGTTTCCCACTTCAATTTTTTCAAAACTTTAATTTTCATAAACATTCTTCACCGTTAACATGATGTCACAAAAACTAATAGAGGTATTTACGTAGAAATTTCAGCGCGTGTTTTAAATAATATGGGCAATGAAATGAACCAAAAGTTCTATGTTGGTGAAACACCTTTTCATTTAGTGGTGTTTTTAGAAAAATTAAGCTGTGAATTTATGGGAAAAATACATATATGTGTTCATTTTTATTCATCACTTCTTTGCGTCTCGAAATGTTTCTTAGATGTTGGTTCATTTCATTCATCATTATATTCTATAACTTGTGTATAAAGAAAAATAGGACTGCTGCATGACCATTTTGTGTACAGTGTTAACCATTTTGGTTAAATTTCACCAAAATTGACTCTAAATATTCCTATTTCTCAAAATATATTATATTTTCAGGGGTTTTTTTTTTGTATTTTTTAGTGTTTAGAATTAACAATACATCAAAAAACAAAAAATAATTTTTTTTAAATCCAATTTTTCAAAAAAATTCTTGCAAACGTAGTCGGATATCATAAAAGTTCTGTTTTTTTTTTTTTTTTTTTCCCTTTACTAAAATCCATTTATTATTATAAATTTCCAAGTTTAATATGAGCTAATACCTCCACCCTTTTTTCCCTCAAAGAAATACAAAATAAACTACTGTTATAAATTTTTTTTAAAAATCAATATTTTAAAATTTTTCCCCCATTTCCCACCTCTCTGAGTTTAAGACATATTATATGAATTATGTTTGTTTAAGAACAAGAAAACTCAAGTCATTTTGAGTTAGAAGAATCAAATTTAAAGATTTCTGTCGAATTTCGAAAGAAAATTTCGCAGCATATGGAGCTGCGGGCAGGCGATAACTGTGGAGTCGCGCCAATGTGTAGGTTGAATTCCGCCAAGGATCGAACTCACGGAATTACGCTTTGCAGCCGAGTAACATATCCCCCATACAAAAGTGATCACCAATGTTTAATGGCTGTTGCTAGCTTATTAAGATGTCACCACAATACTCCCCTACTAGTGAGTCTGCGACGAGACGAAGGATTTTATAGTGCCAAGCGTTATGGCGAGTGAAGAGAGTACTTCAGTAGCGCCAAGCGTTATGGCTAACAAAAAGTGTTTCGGTAGCGCCAAGCGTTATGGCGAGCGAAGAGTGTATTTATTGTCCGAGATCAGCAACGTGGCGATTGCGTAGGCTGAAATTGTGCCTAGTGGGGAGATTGCATTCCACCAAGGATCGAACCTGCGACCTTTCAATTTGCAGTCGAGTTACATATCCCCGATACAAAAGTGATCACCGCTATTTTGTGGCAGTTACTAGCATATAAGAAAACACCACAGAACATTTTCTTTCGCAGGAAGTTTGTCATTCCATATGCAAACAGGTATATCAATAAAATTCGGTATAAAATTTCAGTTTGTCTGTTATAGATCCATCTCACATGCTGAACTAAATCTATCAAAGACTTGACCATCTGCATACCTATACAATCACATGCATGTAAACGCATAACTCAAAAAATTTTTGACTTAATGAAATTTAATGTGCGATCTTGTAACTAAAAATTTAAATATGTTTCAAATTTCCGTCTTAATAGGTCGAAATGAAAAGCGTATTTGTTTTCTTTATGGTAGTGCACAACATAAAATGTTCATTATGTAATTTCTATATCCCCATTCCTAATGGGAATATAGAAAAATACTTATAGGCATTTTTCAACGACTTTGATTTTTTTCCGACTAACTTGATCCCCCCCCCCCTAAAAATAACGTACATATCTATTTGAAATTTTTCCCAATTATTCTTTTTATACAATATACGCTAATTATGAAATGTTTGCTCAAATTAAATGTATATAGTGGCTTCCAAAAACATTCTACACTTGAGAATTTCAATGAAATCTTGTTCTTTCCATCACTATAAATTGATATTTCGGAAAGAGAATTTTTCCATAATATTGCTACGGATTATTCTTCTTTTGGGATTGTTTTATCGATTTGTTGGTTGATGAAATAAACAGTACTGTAGTAGGGAACAGCGACGACGTTTATTAAACACGATGACACCAGCACAAAGAAGACAAATATTTACAGCTTCGACCAACACAGGCAACACATATTAGCCCACAAGTAATAATCGGAATTAAAAACAATCACAGCATATAAAGCGGAGAAAGAATTCATCCGAAGGAAGGAATCAGCGAAGCTTCACTCTACGGCTTCTCCAAACGTCTGAAATTCTCCATTGTCTCAACTCGCTACATCCGATTCACAACTACACGACTGGTTTCTCTAGTCACTACATGACACTGCTTCTACAATAAACAGGCAGTGACAGTTAAAACTACAATTTTACAGGCATAACTGGAAGAACAGCTCTACACAAAGTTTGTTCTTCGCTGATATATTCCGCCGGTATTTTTTATCCTCTTGGAAACTCGATACACAACTCCAACTCTAGTAGACGACAGCTTGAGATTGCCGGCCTTTTATAGTTTCTGGGAGACGGGAGAAGATTCTGGACAAACCAGTCGTATCTCGGTTCCTATTGTCTGAATAGCTAAAATTTGGGAAGTTTGCAGCAATAACTATCTTGTTGCCAAGCTCTGAGATTACTGATGAGGTTATAAGAAAAACTGTCTGACAATAATTTTAGCTAAGAATCTAAGTGAAAACTTTTCGATGCATCAGTTACTATTGTGATTCATTCCATCTGTCATACTTGAATTCTATTTTTTTAAATTTAAAATAGAACAAAATTGATTTTTAGAGATATAAAAAAATGTCACATGGAGATAGTCTGAAAAGATCAAAAACATTACATTCGAATTCTATTCCAAGTTACGGAATTCTTTCTTTACATTCAAAAAGAGTACAGTTTTGGGCAGCAGTGTATGAACTTATAAATTTTCACTTTTCAAAGTTCATTCCTGACTTAATCAACCTATCATAACATTAGATAGGTAATTCTACAAATAATTTTAATTTCTCACATTAGTAAATTTTTATTCAAATGCAAAGAACTGGTTTCTTAACTTCCATCATTCCTTATTTGGAAATACATTATGGTGTAGAAGTCTGTTTTGGATAGCAAACTCAAAGCAATACACTTGCTGTTATAATTTTTTTTTTTTTTGTAATCTTAAAGGACAATTTAATTATTTTAAATTAATGTGAATAACAGATGTGTCTAAACAGTAAAATAAGTTTCAATATTCCAACTACAACAACAAAAAGAAATTGTTAAAAATTGCTCTGAGATTAACTTAAATAAGGATAACTGACATTAAAAAATGAAGGCTTTTTTTTTTTTTTTTTTTTTTTGTATTTTAAGATGGTATGCAAATAATTTTTGTATATAATCTTTCAAAAGTATGTTGAAAAACTAAAAATTGTTCAATCACAATTTCTTACTTTTTAAATAAGTGTAGCAATTTTTTATAGTGCAATCAATCCTTCCAATTAATTGTTTTATTGCACAGTCAATCAAAAACAAATTTTGCACAAACCCATCAAAACCTGCAGAACTGTATGAGGTTCAAACAGATTTAGTCTTTATATAATTACATATCTCATTTAGTCCTTATATATTTACATATCTTATTTAGTATTTATATAATTTACATTTAGTCTTTTTATAATAGTAAAATGAAGTATATTAGACATTTAAAAAAAAAAAACCTTTTGTGGTAAAAGGAAAATAAATATGAAAAGTAAAAGCACTCTTCTTATTTTATTAAATAAAATTTTAGATACAGAGCAATACAAAAATGTGCTTATTACAATATACATAAAATAACACAATATAATTTACAATAAAAAATAAATAAATACTCAAACCTCAGGTGCAGTTTTGTAGTTGGGAATAAATAAAGTATAGTAAATATATATATATATCTTAAAGTCATCGATTCTTTTATTGAAGATTAAAGCTTAAAGTAAACCATCAATTTTTTTTTTCAGAAAGTTCATTTTGTAATTCTGTATCAATTTCTTTAGTTTTTTCAATACATTCCCTAACGTTTGTTTCAGATTCTGTTGAATTGAGTTGCTCATAATTATCTAAATCAAGAACAGCATTTTTACGAGGCAATACAACATCATCAGTTGTATCTTGGTGATCTTCCTCGACTAAATCCATTAATTCATCCAATTCCAGATCTTTCTTGCTATTATTTTCTGGGCAATCAATAGTTTTAACATTTGATATGACATCATGATCATTTTCATCAGTATTTTTAGCATCTGATAATGCATCATGGCTAGTTTCGTTACTGTTGCTTTCATCAACTAAATCCATTAATTCATCTAATTCTAATTCTTCTTTACCATTACCATTTGGGCAATTATTTGACAATGCACTTTCATCATTATCTTTTGAACACGATGCATCTAGAACAGTTCCATCTTTATTGTTCTTATCCACTAATTCATCTAATCCCAATTCTTCCTTGCCATTATCATCTGGACAATTATTTGACATTGCATCATGATCACTTTCATCATTATCTTTATCACATGATGCATTATGATCAGCTCCATCTTTACTGTCCTCATCCACCAAGTCCATTAATTCATCTAATCCTAATTCTTCCTTGCCATTATCTTTTGTACAATCTTTATTTGTAATACTCGACATGTTATAATCAGTTTCATTTCTATCATTCTCATCGACAGATTCCATCATTTCATTCATCCTTTCTGACACATGTTCATTGTTTGATTGCAAATATTTCTTGGTTTCCTTATCTGCATTAGAGCTTGAAGTATCTGTAAATTGTTTTTGAAGGTAATCGAACAAAAAATTAGGATCATCAGTATCTCTTCTTGCAGTAGAGGGTGAATTAAGAACAGTTTCTACATTTGTAGAACTTTCAGTGTTAAGACTGTTTGACTGCATTGCAGAGAGTTTTGCTTTTCTCCTTTCTATTGCTAACATCTTATTATATTCCATTCTTTTCTTCTGTTCCTCACTTATACTCTGGAATTAAATAAATGCAAAAAAAGATTATTCAACAATGTATAAAAAAATTGTCATTTAGGTTTAAATAATTTTAATTTTTTCCCATAAAAGAATTTAAAAATATGTAAAAAAAAAAAAAAAAAAAAAAAGAATGAACAAGCATATCAACAGTTAAAGTTACAAGTTTAAATAAGGATATTAGGAACATATAAAAAAAAGTCACTATTTTAGTGTATTTTTCAATAGTATAGTTATAAAAAATAGTGTATAGTGTAGTGTATTTTAAAAATATTACACTATTAAGTAGTAGTATTTTAAATATATACATGTTATTGATATTATTAAATATAACACTTGAAGCAAATCATTTAAAATTAATTTAACATATTCAGAGAATGATGCACTACGTAGCTTTTCTCAATCTTTTAAATTTAGCTGTCATTGACTAAAATACAGATCTAATTAATAGATTTATTATCAAGAGCACATATAAAGCAATTAATTAGTATTCATAAAATACTTTTAAATTTAGTTTCTATTCTTATACAGTTCTTTTATTAAATAAATCTTTTATAAAAATCTCAGCACAAAGTGTGATTAATTGAATAGAGCAAAATTTAATAGTATACACAACTTTTATATTCTTATGACTATATATTATATAGCAATTTTTTTAAATGAGTGATTTAATTAAATAATGTCACAGAAAAATTTAATTTCAGTAATTAAAACATTAAAAATAGAATGTAATAAATAAGAAAATACATGCAAAATTTTGTCTATCATAAGAACACCTAAGACATGATATTTGGACAAGGCATTCCATTATCTTCCAAATCAATAGTTCCTTTTCAACTTTCAAAATAATTATTGTTAATTACTTAATTAAGTATGAAACAGGATTATGATTACTTAAATAATAGCTTTTAATAAAGAAGTTAACTCAAAACAACAATGGAAATACTTATATTTTTAACAATATAGTGCAAGCTACAACAGAATTCAACTGGTTATTTATTATTTTTAAAACAATAAAAGAATGGGTTAAATAATAAAGTTATTAATGCTTTATTATTTAATGCTAGGTGCAGTTAAATAATAGTTAGTTTGAAAATATTCGAAGATGAAAAATCTAACTTAAATACTGTAATTAAAAAGAAACCTAGATTTAACAGTGAACGAGTAATAAAATTTAATAAAATCAACTAAACATGTACATTCTGACAATTTACAAATGGCATTTAATAATCCAATTAAATCACAATATTATGATCAGATAGCAGCTGACCTATGAAAATAAAACATTAAAAAAGATATCATGAAAAGTATTTCAATAAAATTTATTTCACTCTTCAAAGATACTATTATAATCTCAAGATAGACAAAAGTTAAATAAAATAATTTTTGGTTTAAAGAAAGAAAGAAGGAAAGAAAAGGGGGAAAAATTATTATCTAGAAAATTAAATATTATATTAAAAGACACAGGTATATTATTATTATTTATATCTAAAAATATGAAACAGAAATTCTTTAAATTCAGGCACAAATTATTTGCCATTTAATTATTTTTTTCATTTCAGTTAGAGGCAGAAGATAAAAGGCTGCAGAATTAAATGTTTTCTCAAGATCTCCACTTCTACCTATTCTTGATAAAATTTTAGAGATCTATAGGATAGATTATATATTCTTCAATTAAAAACATATCTAGTCATCATACATGGGATAATAAAATACAAAAATGGAAAAAATTATTTGACAAAATTGAAAGTATGCAACACTTTCGTGATTCAGTGAGAGAATCAATACTAGTTAACAAAACAAAAACTTTTTTTTACCAATGGTTAATCAGTATTGCTTAAAATAACAAGATTGTAACAAATTAATACTTACAGCACCAAATGAAGTTCCTAAAACATTTCCCACTGTTTGAGAGCTGCTCGGTGTAGAAGTAAGAACAGGCTTGGCCCTTTCTCGATAGCCATCAAATAGTCTGTCAAATGCATCTAGTGCAGGTGGTTCAGGTTCTAATTCATTTGGCTGTTCTTGCTCTTCTTCTTCTTCATCTTCATTACGCACAAAATCTTTATCCAAAATAGGAAAATCAAGCCGTATCTTTTGGACACAAGTCTGCAAAATAAATAAATTAATTAAACTAAATTTTAAAAAATTCAAGCACACTATGCACGTAATAATACAATAATTAATTTTCAGATAATATCACTCTTTTTATAATGTAAACAGTAATTTTAAAAAAGGATAAAATCAATAATTAATTAAAAAGTAATTTATATAATTACATTTAAAAATGTATAAGAATATATAAAACTAATGTTTATAAATAAAATATTTAAATCATTGTAGGAATTTTTAAAAATTGGTAAAATTTTACAAATATTACATTGATAAATATTAAAATTAATAAATATTTATTAATGTAATATTTAATAATAAATATTAATAAAAATTTTATAAATAAAAATGGTAGGCAGAAACAATTTTATTTATGCCAACTATAAAATTTTACACAATTATCAAAACCGAAAATTAGATGATAAAACAGAAAACAATCACTAGAACTGCAGTTATCATATGAAAGGTGATGCAAATATTAAAATACTTCAGTATATGTGCATTTTCTTACTTTAGAAAATTAAATTGTGGTAAAATCTATGATTGCCTGCCAAAAAAAAAAAAAAAAAAGTGATTCAAACTTTTTTAAATTTTTACCTTAACAGGGCGCTTTTTTCCAAGATGTTCAATTTGACGAAGACAATCTTCAAATTTCATGCTAGGAAAAAGCCTGTGAGTCCAAAGTTCCAAAGTTGTTAAAAGTTTCTTGAGGTCTTCCTTCTGTAATAATACAATATATCACTAATTAAAAACTTAAAAAATTAATCAAAGCGAGTAACTATAGAAATGCTCTATATATATAAGTATACACATATTATACATATGTATATAGAAATACAACTATAGAAATATAAAAATTTTGCATCATATAACAAGTGAAAAATATTAATATCTAAACTAAAAAAGTAACTATATTCAGAAATTATTGGATATTCTTAACTTCTGCTCTTAAGCAATAATGCAATAGAAAGGGAACTTTTTAAATAAATGAACAAATATTACATACTTACTTCATGCCCTTTACCCTTAAATTTCACATCTTTAAAATGATCTACAAGTATTGGAATTCCTCGTTTACCACATAATCTGAAAGTAAATATCCATGTTTCAAACAAAACTTTTTTACAATGAAGAAATATTCTAAATTATTTATTTCAAAAAAAATTTATTGTTGATAAATACATAAATTTAACTTTATTTCTCTAAGACAATCAATAACATTTTAAAAAATCTTTAAGTAATCCTATCATATTTAAAACTAATAAAACAGTTTTTAATAGTACTATCATTAGTCGACATTGCAAAGGTGATTTGCTAGTATAAAAGATAATAATATTCTACAGATGAATTATACTTAGATAATCACACATACAAAAGAATACATAATAATAATGAATTGATAATAGAATATAAAGCAAGTTCATTAGAAGTAGAAATGTTTTCAAATTCTGAATCAGAATACATCACATTTTTTCATATATACAGATATAAAAGAATTTGTAAAATGAAGTAAAATATTATGAAATATAATGACAATTCTCATTAAAAGAAAAATTATAGGTGCCTCTAGTTACCCATAGGTTGAAACAAAACTTAACAGTGAAAGATGTTAATCTATACTGAAATGACATATAAGGGAAGAGAAATAAAAATGGGTATTAATTTTTTTAGATTAAAATACATGCTAAAATATTCTTAACGAATTAAAAAATTAGTATTTGCTTGTTTTCAGTAGTTAACTTTTTTAAGTTAAGATATATTAAATTTTACTATTGTTTCTGAAAAAAAATATGTATATACAGTTTGCCATTTCATTCACCAAGTAGGGTGAACAATGTAATAAGTATCTCATAAAAGACACATGTTCAAATGAATGGATAATTTTTTTTTTCAACATAAAAATATATTACATGCAAAATTAATTTCAAGAATCATAATGTATTTTGGTGTAAAAAATTTAATAAATAAATAAATAATAAAAACTTAATTTAAATAATTTCTCAATTAACCCAATGCTATTAAGGTAGTTTTTAACATGAAAAATAAAAAAAACTTAATTCTTTTTTACGCCATTCAAAGCCTATTTAATAAACTTAAAGAAAGAGAAGGAGGGAAGTAATTTCCTAGGTTGGTTAAAGCAATTACAACCAGCAAGATTATGAATAATATTTCCTTATTATAATATAACTATTATTTGTTAAATATTTTAAAACATAAGTATAAATAACAAACTGATATGCTTTTATTTTATTTATATTAAAAATGCATAGATCTTAATTTCAAAATTTGTGATTTTTATCAGCAGTCATTGAAATGAAATATCATGATTAATTTAATACATTTTTATTAAATATACATATTATCACTCGATTTTTCCTGAAAGAAATGGGATGAGAGAAATTAGATGGTAAAAATTTTTCCCATCAGCAAACTAATATTAATATTATAAAAAAGAAAGGATATATGCTGTAATAAAATTATACTATAAAAAATAAAGTCAAGTTCTGGCTGCTGTTATCTTAAAAGTATCTCTCTAATTTTGTAATTCATGAAAGATTAAAATATTTATTTCCTTTGTATATCACTTCAAAGAGATATTTGAAAATAACCTTTCAGGATTGAATTTCACTCTAGGTTTCACAACACGCTTAGGAACTGGGACTTTTTCAGGAACAGCAGCGTCATTTTCAGCATTTTCGTTATTATTTTCTTGAGGTTGGGGATCATTTGAATCATATTCATCAAATAAATTATCCAAATCATCTGCATCCTCTTCCATCTTTATAAAGCCAAAAGAATCTTCTCAATTTATTGTTAAATAATGAAGATCACTCAACTAATAGAAACTTCCTACACATTCAAACCCGTGTTTACTTGCAGACCGCGCCAAAATGTAAGTACTATTACTTCAACTTCTAATAAAAGATATTCAAATCTTTATTTACAAGTGGGTAAGATTTTATGAACTGAACTAAATCAAAGATATTATAAAATACAGTTGATTTCAACTCAATTATATTTTTAAATTGATGTAATTATTTGAAGAGCAAATTAATATACAATAATTCCAGAATTATAATATAAATATATGAAAAGCACCAACGAACTGTAACCGTGAAATTTTTCGATACACGGTTACAAACATCACTCATTTCGGCTCGTGTGCTGTACTCATTTTTGCAAAAATAAATATTGTACATATTTTTATACAAATTCGTGAGTACTTCCAGTGTATTTTTTATAAACAAGTTTTAGCTGTGTATGTTTACTTATTTTCATTTATTTTAAGATTATGTTATGACTTCTCTAGAAATTTGTTTAGTGTGAAATACCTTTGCCCATATTTTTAAGCATTTGAAATGTGTTATTGCATCAGCTTTTATAATTATTAATGACAATCGGAATCGAGTTAAACATCTTCATTATTGTTGCAGAAAGTATTGCTCTGTAAATCACATATTTTTAATCCGGGTGTTTTGATAACTTTTCTATATTTTTAGCTTTTGTGTTTATGTACACTTTTTTATCGGGGGGCGCGCCTTATATTGTACTTAATATCATTATTAATAAAAGTGACAGAAAGAAACAGTTTTCTTTTATTGTGCTTGAACTGGGTATTGTTCACAGTGGTCCTTAAATATGTTAATGACAGCTTAATTCTGTTAAAGGAAAAAAACAATACTGTCAATTATCAAACACAAATTAGAATGAAATTTACGTTCATTGTAGCTGCAATTTGTTTTTTTTTTGTTTGTTTTTTTTTGTGAAAGTTATTTCTCTTAATTTAATACTGAATGCTTGTTTCCAGTCAGGTTTGTTTAGTTAAAAAAAATTTCCCATGGTTGATCTTTTTAATAAAATAATATATGATAGAATATTTGTGTATTTACCCCATGCCAGTGATTAATTACTGAAGATTTCACTAATGGCATTCTGTTAAGCCAAAGGTTTGATATACTTAAGGTTTATACTTAATGCACAAGTACCTATGATTGTTAGTGAATTATTCAATGAATATTATATGTGCATTAAATTTTAGTTTTCCTAAATTTAATAATTTTTTGTTCTAAATTAATAAATGCTTAATTATTTTGTAATTATATGTATCATTCTACATTTGAAATGCTATTTTCAAATATAAGTTGTGATTGTTCTTAATAAAATTAGATTTTGTTGTGCATTTAATTTTTCTTATTAAAAAAGCTCATAAGATAACTTTGCTTTGTGTGAACAAATTTTGAGATATATTCTTTATTCAGTGGTGTTTATTATTTTGGAAAAAGCAACAAAATTAAAATCAATATCTCATGAAAAGTAAATTTATTTTAAGATGATAAAATAAGGTTAATTTTTGACTGCTGTAAAAATTTAAGACTCTTACCTTCCATAGGTATTTTTAAATCACTTAGAATACCTTTCAATCCCAAAAGTATAACTAAGATTTAGATATAAATTTTTCTGCTTTACTTTTCTTATAAAAAGATTATATATAAATAAAAGGAAAGGTTTTACTATGTATTACCAGAGACCAAAGTTGTAAGTAGTAATGTTCAGTTATTTTAAATTTAAATTTATGGCAATTATTAAATAAACTGAATTTTTCAGAGTGTAAAAACAGAAATCCAGGATGCCACTTTCGTGTCGCTTTTACTCCCAAAAATATCCTGAGGTGGAGGATGTAGTGATGGTTAAAGTGCGATCTATTGCTGAAATGGGTGCCTACGTATCTCTTCTGGAATATAACAATATTGAAGGGATGATTTTATTGTCTGAACTTTCTCGTAGACGTATTAGATCCATTAATAAGTTGATTCGTGTTGGCAGAGATGAGTGTGTTGTAGTAATAAGAGTGGACAAAGAAAAGGGTAATTGTGATTTCCATTAGTATATCATCATAAAATATATATTTTACTTTATTATATTATCCATTTAAAAATGATTAAAAATAAAAATATATTAAATTTTTCTTAAAAATCTTTTATTAATGTGAATTATGTATTTAATATGTTCTCATTGTTCATAATATTTACGCAATTTCATTTCTAAAAAAATTTGATGCCTCTTTTAAAAAAAGAAAGAAGAAATTATAAATGATTGCTTATAGATCTATATTTTGAAGTTTGGAAAACAAAATATTGTGAATGTTTAATAGATTAATATGGTAACTGAGATAAGGTATCTGAATTTGTTTATCATAAGAATTAAATACAAATAACTGATTATTTAAAAAGAAAAAAAAAGTTTTACTATATTTATACTGTGAAAATGGAAAATTTTTAAAGTTATAAGATTTCTAAGGTAATAAATAAAATCTTGATTTTTAGAAACAGAAGGTTCTAGGGGGAATTTGCCTTTATGTTTTAAAGGCTTAAGTTTATAACCTGAGGATGATTTATATTATCTAACTAACTAACTATCTGTCTTACTTTTATATAAATAATTTGTCTTTTGTGTGCGTGTGTGTGTGTCTAATTCCAAAGTTTTTGTATGACAACTAATTTTTACTTCATTTGCTAAATTAGCAATGTTTTGTTTATTGATTATTTTCATTATATTTTATAGGCTATATTGATTTATCTAAAAGAAGAGTGTCACCTGAAGATATTGAAAAGTGTGAAGAAAAATTTGCAAAAGCAAGAGCTGTAAGTCTTTTAGCAATTAAATACATTTCAAAAACTGAAAAATATTTTTGTTCCCTAATTCATAATGGAAAAAAAAAACTAGCATAAAAAGCAAACATTTAAAAAGCAATAAAAAATATCTATCTTTTTTATTGTAAACCAATATTTGCTATATTTTTACTTTAGTTTATAGTTATGCTGAGCATGTTTAATCTGTGCAAAATATTTTAGGTCAATAGTATTCTTCGCCATGTGGCTGAAATTCTTAAATATGAAACTGATGAAGAATTAGAAAATTTGTATAGGAAAACAGCATGGCACTTTGATGAAAAATTTAAGAAACAAGCCAGTTCTTATGATATTTTTAAACATGCTGTCAAGTAAGTTATAGCCAAAAGCTCAGAATTCGGTACTTTTCCATTATACCGGCACAAGGGAAAAGTCGCCAATAATGATGCAAAAAATACCAAACCGAATATTGCCGTCGATAAACTTTTGCCACCACTTTTTTAAAGAAAGGCACAGTCATTTTGTCACGTGCCAAAATGGCGACTGTGTACTGTCGCCAAAAAGTCTGCTTGGTGAGATTTGAATCGGTATAATGGAAAAGTACCCAGAATTCTTTTGGAAATTTTGAATAATATTATCTATCATTTAGTTAAGTATGAATATGAGTTTCATTTTTATAATTATTAAATTACCTAACTTTCAAGTTGTAATTGATTATTCGTATAACTGAGCATATAATATTTATATTAATATTTATATGATACTTGTAATATCATTTGAAACCAGAAAGTAAATTATGCCTACCTTAAATTATTTATAATTTTTATAGTTTGTTTTGGAGAATACTTGTAATGAATTTTGGAGACAAAAGTGACAGATACTGATGTTTTGATTTGTGTGTATTCATAATTAATCTTGGGCTTTTTGAAAATATTTGGACTCATAGAACTAATTTAATTGACTAACCCAAACAGAATTAAAATAATTACTTTGTTTTTTAGTAAGATAGTATCAATTAACAGTTTGATCCTTGCACTGTAATTTTATGTTTTTTATATTCATTGACTTTTTTAATATTTCCTGGGTATCCAAAGCAAATATCAAAATCATTTTTTTTAATAAAACAGTTTATGTTGACTCTGTTAATAATGCTTTATTGGATAGCTTACATCTGCAGCTGTTAAGACTTATATAAAATTCTGCCAATACTTCGTATTCCATACAGTTAATAGTTATCTGGAATTTAATTCAAATTAATCTTGTATTGGATGAGTTCATATTATTTAAATTGTATCTATTGTTTTATTTATAAAACCATTTTTTAAAATATCATTATAAAGATGATTTAAAACACTTTTCTATATTCTAGTGATCCAAGTATTTTAGATGAATGTAATTTGGATCCTGATACAAAAAGTACACTTTTAGCAAATATCAAAAGAAGGTTGACCCCTCAAGCTGTCAGAATAAGAGCTGGTGAGTATTAAATTTAGAAATTTTGTTTTAATTATATTTGAAAATTTTCTATTGAAATATATAGAATTTGCGTAATGTACATATAATCTTATATATATCTCAACTAAATACACTGTGATTCTAATTTTTTGAAATTAGTTTGGTTTTAATATATAATTTTAACTTTAGATATTGAAGTTGGCTGCTATGATTATGAAGGTATTGATGCAGTCAAAAATGCTCTGAGAGCAGGGATTAATTGTTCTACTGAAGATATGCCAATAAAGGTAAGTGATTTCTTCATTGAGGGCATATTTTTAAAACAATTTTCAAATTTGTCATAATTTTCTTTGCATGATGCTTCTTATGCTTTATAATTTGTAGTAATGTTGTTTGGATTTTAATATACCACAAGAGATGATATGGCTTGGATTTGTTAATTATGTATATGCATTATTTATTTGCTTTTGAATTAAAAGAAGAAAAAAATCAGGACAATACTTTTTTTCATTTGATAATTAATAGTTTAAAATTTAAAATCAATAAATTGTATTTGTTTTGAGGCATTATAAAACATTTATTTTTCATTTCATTTATTTAAATGAAATTAATGAAATTTCATTAATTTTTATTAGTCAACATTTATTTTCTAAATAAGTATTTATATGCATTTATATTTTTGTATAAATATGAACATGCAAAAAACATTTTAATCCATTAATTGTAGTTGGTTAATATTTCCAATGAAAAACATAATCTGTTTAGTTTCAAAATTAATAATGTTATATTATAAAACTTTATATTTAATAAATGTTTTATTTTCAGATCAATTTAATAGCTCCTCCTTTATATGTATGTACTACAACAACAATGGAGAAGTCTGATGGACTCAAAGCTTTACAAAATGCACTTAACGAAATCCAGAATAAGATCAAAGAATATGATGGTGTTTTTAATGTAGTGACAGCTGTAAGTTCTTACAACTTTTTAATATTATTAGAAAATTTTCTTTTTTTATTGAGGTTTAAATGTAAACTAATTATTTAAAATCAGAGTTAAATTTATCAAGAATTATAAAATTACCTCCAATTATATCTAATTTAAGACATCTCTACTTAATAATGCCAAAGTTTAAGTAAACCATTAACCTGGTTACATTTTGAAACTTGCTCTTTAAAAATTGATGGGTTGTCAATCTTTTTAGATTTTATAAATTAAATGAATTAACTTTGTCAATATGTTTCATCAGTGAATATTATTGCATATTTGAATACCAAAGATTAATCTAGCATGAAGTGCATATTCTTACTCGGTTTTTTTTAGGGCTCAATGGCCTGGTGGTAAGGTCTCGGCTTCAGAACCAGAGGGTTGCAGGTTCGAGACCTGATTCCACCGAAGAACCACCCTGTAAGCAGGTCTGGTTCGTGTTAAATCCTTCGGGGCCAATTACAATCTATGATGAGTGAATGAAATGTATGAATGAAGTTTACCCTCATAGAAGGGTTGTGATGCATGAGTAACGAAATTGTACTTGTGGCGATGGTGTTGACTGGTATTGTGTCAATATGGAGGTCGAATTCCACCAAGGATCTAACCTACGACTTTACGATTTGTAATCACACAACATATCCCTTATACAAAAGTGATCACCCATGTTTAGTGGCTAATATTAGCTTATTAAGTGCCACCTCCATACGCCTCCACCAATGAGTCAGTGTAGAAACGAACGATTTTTTTACGCCAATCAAAGAGCATGTTCATTGACCAAGGTCACCAATGTGGTGATAGTAATGACTAGAATTGTGCCAATGTGGAGATTGAATTCTGCCAAGGATTGAACCCACGACTTTACAATTTGTAATCGCATAACATATCCCTTATACAAAAGTGATCACCAATGTTTAGTGGTTGTTACTGCCTTATTAAGATACCACTACATATCTTGGCCCTAGATAGCACTGCCAAAAAACAAGAAAGACTAAACTTGGCCAAAGTCACCAACTTCTTTAGCGGACTTGTCTATGACAAGTGTCTTTAAGAAACTGCAACAATGGAAATATGTATATATTTCACTCCTTTGTCTTCAACAATGAAGAAAAATATGTAATTAACTATTTAAAGTAACAGTGAAAATAGTTTGTTTCTTTGGAACAATGAAGCTACTTCTACAAATAGTATATGAAAACATTTTTATAAAAAATATATAATGGGAGAAAATTGTTTGTCAATTATATTGGAATCGTCTCAAAGATATTATTTATGTTTCAAAATGAGATTAGAATTTTTTTTTTTAATAATATTTTCTTAAAATGTTGTATCAAAATTTTCCTTAATTTTTAACTCTAAATAAGAATTTTACTCCAGGGTGCACTTTTCCAATGTACAAAAGTACATAGGCCAAACTTCATAGCTGTCTGTAGAATGCTAACAGACACATACTTTTATTATTAGCAGAGATTCTAATGGTTGTTCTTTGTCTGCAGCCTAAAGTGTTGACTGATCTTGATGAAGCTGAATTAGCGAGACATTTTGACAAACTTGAAATGGAAAATGCTGAAGTATCAGGTGATGAAGATGAAGAAGATGAATCAGATGATGAAAAAATTGAAGAATAAAGTATTAATTATTATTGTTATTTGTGGTTCATTTTATTTCAAAATGATGTCTCTTAATAAAAGTTTTGTTAAGTTCTTATATATCTGTCATTAATACTATTAGTATTTTCATAAAAATATTTTTAAATGGAAATTTGATGTTCTAAATCATTTTCAGCATTAATACTTTTCGAAATTTTTAAGATAGAAACTTGTTGACATACATTAATAAATGAAGAGTGAGAGTAATTCATTGTATAGTTTTTTGGCAACCTTTAGATTTCTATTTAGCATTCTAACGTAAAGTAAAATATGGAGTATTGCTTTCTGTAAGTACTTTTAAGTTTAGAACCAGTAATCACATCCATTGTCATATTTTCAAATAATTCTTAATCAATTTATCAGGACATTCTGAGTAATAAATATAACGTAAGTGTATAGGTTATTATATATTACAAACGTACAACTTCATGTAAGAGTGGCTTAGGTCTTTTTTTTCCCATTTATCTATTAAGAAAGAGATCCATGCAATAGAGAATAACTTGAAATTTATTTAAACATGGTTACATCTTGTAACCAGAACGGGAAATAAAAACATACTTATCGAATGACGCACATCTACTTGGAATACACACAACAACAACCAACGTCTCAAAATTTCAGTCAATCTTTGTACTTCAACATTTGACTTCTTATTTATATGTACGGCGATATACAAAAATTCATTTTCTTCCATTCTCTAATAAGAGTAATCTTATTAGCATATAGTATTAGATTTATGCTCTTGTGTGATTGCATTGAATGAGCTGAGTACGAGAAATTTGAACCCAATTGCGGATGCTGCCAATATAAATAGCAGAATTTTGACTTATTCCTAACATATTCTGAGTAATAAATATAACGTGTGTAAGTTAATATATATTTCAAACGTACAACTTCATGTAAAAGTGGCAATCAGTAAGTTTTATGGATTTCAAGAATCTTCAAGGTAGAATAAGCTGTGACATTCGTCTGTTATTCCATATAAAAAATGGCTAACTGCTGACTTTTCTTTTTCTGTCTCTGCTTTTCCTTTTTTCCATTCTATTTTGCTGTCATTTGACTTATAAATTAATCTTTTAATAAGCAAACTTGTCAATGTTTTTTTTTACAGTAGAGGAAAAAATAATAAGTAGAATGAAAAGATAACTGAAAGCAAAGAATAAAAGAGGAACTTGCATATAAGGCGATAATCAAACTTCTTTGCAAATATATTGTCTAACATAAATCAATATATCTTTGATATATTAAGATTTTATTAGATATTACAATTAGAACCTTAAATCACTTTTCTTAACGTGCTATCTAATTGTTGTTAAAAGATATTTTTCATTTACTTTCTGAATTTTCATTTTATACAACATTCATCTTTCCAATGAAATAATTGTAAATAATAACAATAATTCTTAAAATCTCTTCAATAGAATGCTGCTATAATTATATATGTATATTGCTTAAGCAATATCTGCATTTCACAATTGTCATATTATTTTAATAACAGAATGATTTTTAAAAAAATTTAACTTTTACTGTTGACATAAAAAATACATATATATTCATACATTCTTCGCAAAAGAAAAAATATAACCTTTCACTAGTAAAATTAAGTAGTTTTAATAAAGTTTGAATTTGAAATCTAAGCTCTAATTGTACGAAATTTAATTTAGTATGTAAATAACATTTTTAAAACTATTTTTGTTTTAAAATGAATATATTATTTTAATTCATTTGGCAGATTGCAACTGAAAAAGCTTTAACATAATTTACATTTTCAGGAATCTAACAAATTAAAGATTAATTCTGAAACAGTGTAAGAGAAAAATTTGCCATTGTACATTACCATTTATATAAACTCACTGAAAAA
>JAPMOQ010018023.1:4351517-4381512 GCA_026543055.1 Argiope trifasciata
AAAAAAAAGGATTCCTTTTCAAAGAGGCTTGTCACTGCAAACGAAAATTGGGATTTTGTATGAAAATGTGTTTGGCTGGGTGCCAATCTGGAGGTTTAATTCCACCATCTTCCGATTTGCAGCCGAGTAAATGATCCACTATACAAAAGTGACCACCGATGTTTAGTAGCAGTTACTGGCTTATTAAGATGTCACCACATGTGCACAGAAACGCACTTGGTGTAACGACAATAGATCTTTAAATGTCGCAAAGACGTTAACTACGCCACAGAAAAGTTCTTTTGTCCACTTGGTGGAATTGGAAAGGCGCCGTTTTCGACCAGCTTTTGCCTCAAGGTAAAACATACGAAATACTGTTATGATCGATTGAAAGATATATGATGATACAGTCAACTGGATTGATTGAAAGCTAAAAAAGAAAAAGAAAAAAAGTCCAAATGAATGAACCGACCAGGCCTTGTTTTTCATCATGACAAACGCGAGACCATCGATTGCAACCTGCCAACTCTCCAGATCTAGCCCCATCCGATTATTACTTCTTTTCTGTCCTTGAAAAAAATTATCTCCCCGATTAGTTATTAGGTACTGAACCCAATATTATTTGGAGCTATATAATTCATGGATATCAAAAGGCATTTAGTTTTAAAACAATATACTAAACTTGATATTAATTGGAAACAATACCACTCATAGTGAGCATGCAAATTTTTTAGATATCAAAATATATCTAATTTTCAAACAATATGCTAAATTCAGTATTAATTGGAAAATGCAATATGATTCATAGAGAACGTGCGAGTTTTCTAGAAGTCAAAAGACATGTAGTTTTAAAACGAGATGCTAAATTTAATATTAGTAAAAGCATAATATGGTTCCTAATGAGTTCTTTATGTCAAAAGACATCTAGTTTAAAACAATATGCTAATTGAAAATTCGATAGGATTCATAGTGCAAATATTTTAGATATCTTTTGATATCTAAATCGCATGCTCACTATGAACCCTACTGCGTTTCCAGTTAATGCGGAGTTTAGCATATTGTTTTGAAATTAGACATGGTCAAAATACATCTAGTTTTAAAACAACATGCGAAACTCCATATTAACTGAAAAATCTGATTCCTTGATGTCTTTTGATAAGCACACTTTATCGACTGAGGACATCCTCAGATGCTTTCTAAGACATTGCTCGAAAAAAAAAATCGCCGCCAACAAAATAACCAAGTTCTAAATAAATCCGCCAAACACTAATCTATACTTATAATAAAGCTCAATGTGTGTGTGTGTGTGTTGGCGCTCTACAGGCCAGACCGTTGGATCTACAGCTACCAAATTTGGTACATGCATACCTTGGAGGTTCGGAATGTGCACCTCGGAGCCCTTTTTTCGAATTTTTAATTAGAATTTGAATTAATTAAAATTTAAGCGAAATTTCGACGTTTTTCCGTTATAACTTCCGAAAATATTATTGCACAAACATGATTTTTACATCAATTTAAAGATAAAAAAATTAGCTTTCTAACGGTATCAGTGTTTTTAATTTATAACGTAAGCTTCTATTTTTAACGAATTTTTAAAGAAATATTTTAACCATGTTTTTATCACGTGACTGGATAAAATAAAAGAATGCCGGAAGTTCAAATAAAAAAAAATTATCATCGCAAAATAAATCTACAGAAATGCAGCTGTCAGCACGTGACAGGATAAAATAAAAGAAATATAAAATGTGATATTTTCTTTAAAAAATAAATGCAAATGATTCTATGATCGTTTGCAATATCTAAATCATTAACTCAATAAAACTTCTTTGTTTACGGTAAACCTGATTGAATTCAGACAGGATATGCATTGAAATCCCGATTTAATGGCATATTTCTATAATCGTTTGCAATATCTGTATCATTAATTCAATACTTTTTTTTCCCTTTCTCGCTTTCTTTGAAAAAAAAAAAAAACATATTTCATATTTTGGCAACATCATCGAAAAAAACATTTTTAATATTTTGGAAGCATAACCGATAGTTAAAACTGATTGATTTATAAAATTAAAGAATATTATTAGGAAAAGGTGTTCTTTTAGAACTTTTCGTCCATCATCTTAAAGAAAATATTGCTTTCAGGCCAATCAATTCCCGGAATTACTTCTAGGCTAATGAATATGTGATTTAATTGAAAATTTTAGAACGCATTACTCATGGCGAACCAGCTGGTCGCCAAAGGCGGCTAGTATGTTAATAAATCTACCAAGTTTACAATATTGATATCTCCTAATAATATACTTTTATAGTCTAAAATTTCTTTAAATCTACGATCACTAAAGTATGAAACAAAATTTCAACACACAACGCTTGCAATTCCTTTCTTTCTTTTTATTTTTTTCTTCCTTTTACGATGATAGTAATAAAAAAAGACGAGTTTTCGTCCCCTCCTCCCCAAGTACATCAAACCGTACAACCAAATTATCTCATGGGAAGCATAGGGGGAAAAGAAAGGGGGGAGGTTTGAAAGGAAAAAAAAAGAGGGAAATCCAAGCAATTATAAAAGGTAAGGTATGTACAGTTGTGTGTGTGTGGGGGGGGGGGGGAGGGTCATAGAAATTTATTTTGCTCTCGATCATCGCATATGGAAACCGAAATTATCATTTTAATGTATCAGACTACGTTGAAAACACTGGTTATCGATCACATCGGCGAAGTTTTTTTTTTTTTTCCCCTTTTTTTCTTTCTTGCAGATTAGATTTTCCTTATTCCGAAACAGTTTATCTTTTCTAGGAAAAGAAAGACCTAATCTATCATCCAAGGTCACACATTTTTCAGTTAAAATTTGTCTTTCACTTCCATTTTCTCAAAATTCAAATTTTCATAAAAATTCTCCTACGTTAACACGATATCACAAAAACCAATAGAGGTATTTACATACAAATTTCAGCTTGCGTTTTAAATAATATTGGAAATGAAATGAACCAAAAGTTTGATTGTCGGTGAAATACTTTTACATTTACAGGAGTTTTTAGAAAAATTAAGTAAATTAATAGAAAAATGCATATATACTTATATTTTTACCTGTAACTTCTTTGCATCTCAAAATTTTTCTTAGATTTTGGTTCATTTGATCCGTCATTCTATTCTATAACTTGTGTATAAGGAAAAATGGGATGGCTGCATTACCATTTGGGGTTGAGTGTTAGCCAATATGGTTAAATTTCATTAAAATTTACCACAAATTTTTCTGTTTCACGAAATATATTATTTTTTTCAAATAATTTTGTTGGATTTATAGTATTTTGCATTAAAATTGATAATATATGTAAAAACCGTAGTCTACATAAAGATGTCAGCGCGTGTTTTAAATACTATGGGCAGTGAAATAAACCAAAAGTTTTAATGTTGGTGAACTGCTTTTCAATTTACAGGTGTTTTGAGAAAAAATAAGCTATAAATTTATGATAAAAATGCTTGTATGTGCATATTTTTACCCGTCACTTCTTTGCATCTCAAGATTTTTGTTACATTTTAATTCATTTCCTCAATCATTTTTATATTCTAAAACTTGTGTACAAAGAAAAATAGGATTGTTGCGTTACAATTTTATGTACTGTGTTAACCGTTTAGGTTAAATTTCATTCAAATTTACTACAAATTTCTCAAAACATATTACAATTTCAATTTTTTTTTTTTTTGTATTTATAGTATTTTGTATTATAATTGACAATGCATTTAAAAACCATAGTTTTTAAAAAATTCAAATTTTCAATTTTTTCCCCCCTTTGAACGTAGTAGGATACCTTAATGGTAAGTTTACTAAACGTTTCTGCCGAAAATATTCATAAGAAATTTTCTGCATATTTTAAAACTGTACACAATTTTTAAAAAATTATTTGGCAACTTTTTTTTTTTTTTCTTCTTCTCCTCATGCCATGTATAGATTGCTCATGGAAAAATGACCGGGTTTGGTTAATATACTAAGATTACATTGAGAAATATTTAAATGTTCTATTAAGGAAACGTTTCCATACTTAAATACATAAGACTATCTCTAAACGTTGGTAATAGTACTTTTTTTTCTGACATTTTAAAAGCATATTTAAGTTGTCAATCTACATGTTACAACCTATTGCTACTTGATGAATAATTAAATATTATTGTGGAAATATTCTGGTATGAGTTTCATGTATGAGACGTTTTTACGCAAGAAAATATTCAAAGCTTTGAAAGTTTTGTCTAAATTGAATGTTGCTTTGAACGCCAACATACTAAGAGCACCAAAATTGGACTGTTTTGTGGTGGTGGGTCTAATGCCACTTGGTCATACCAAGCCCGTATGAGAGTAGGGGCAGAAGTGCGCGCCTTTTGTTGTGAACAAGCACCGTTCATGTGAAAGGACGACTCTGCTCGAACACACACGTCATAACCCTTTTTAGGGGGCGGTCGAACTCATCCATTCATCCGCAAGTCAGAATTTAGATCCGAATCAGAGACCGACTCATCCCTGACTCAGTACCCCCAGGGGTATATGGGAACTCGGAGGACTTTGCAGTCACGACATATTTAACGCTCCCCATCTGCCATGAGCCAACACGGCGGTTATTGGCCGCGACGAGGACAGAACTCGCGACTTACCGATTATGAGACTGACGCTTTAGCAACCAGGCTACAACGGCCTACTGTTTTGTTGTATAACTGAAAGAAATAATAGTATTTTTTTACATTAATTTCTCAGCATGCTATATTCGAAATATGATTCCTTATATAAATAGACACGAAATGCAATGATGTATATTTCCATGAAAATATAAACCGACGGGAGTAGTCTCCCCAAATTTTTTCGCATACTATCGAATTAAAAATATTATCACTAAATATGCTTTCAATGAAATTGGCGTACAATAGTTACGAAATAATGAATTTAGCACTTTTACTAGAACTATCGACGCGATTTTTTTTTTTTTTTTTTTTTTTTTTTTTTAATCCCTGGTTGGGGATAATGAGAAAATCGAATTTGTTTTTTATCCCCCCCCCCCCTTCAAACTGATAGAAAAAAAAAAAAAATCTACGATCGCAAATTTCAAGTTATGATGTGATTAATTTTTTGTCATAATAAATTTTTTAAGTTATTATTTGTCTTTATAAATTTAAGTCATTAACCAGTATGAGACAATCATGAGGCTTTTACACACATGAATATATATATTATAAAAATTAAATTATTTAATTTCCTACGGGAAAAAAGTTACATTCATGAAAATAGTAGCTACGATGTCATAGTTGTAAGTCAGCCTTTTAAAAATGCATCTGTTGTCAAAGAAGCATACATAATAATAATGCAATACTGGTAAAAGCAGGTAAAAAAAATATACGCCATTAAAAGATGATCATAAAAATTTTCATTCATGCTTTATTCGTTGCCTAAGCGATCTGCAATTAAGTGAAAAATATTAAATAATTTAAAACGAAAAAAAAAATCACTAGAAATGTATTATTATTAAAGGAATTAAAATGATAGTAAATATTCCGATTAAGAAGCTATTAAATTCGTTATTTAATTAAGAACGTGTCTGAGACGCGCATCGAATTATTGAATTTTTAATCTGCAATTAAGGGAAAAGTATTAAATAATTTAAAATGAAAAAAGTCACTTGAAACGCACGGAATTAAAATAATAGTAAATATTAAATAAACGTTAACGGAATTTAAATAATAGTGAATGTATTCCAATTAGGAAGCTATTAGATTCGTCATTTAATTAGGAAATTAAGTAAATTCGTATGTCAAGTGGTTAAATTTACTTAGTGAATTAACGCTTGAAAAAAATATATATTAACCTCGTACATTAATACATCGTAATACATTATTAAGGATACGTTTCTACGTTTTTTTTTAAATTAAAAAATAATAATAATAAAGGAAAATAACAACGCACACATCTGAATAATCACGGGCTACGCAATTTAAGGTTGCAATCTTCGAAGAATTTTCGCAACAACACAGAAAACAACATTTCTCTGTGAAAAGAAAACAAAGTTAAAAGAGCTACGTTCAAACTTGCAACTGAAAACAATTGTCCTTTCATTTATATACATTTTTTTTTCGATCGACCTTTTCACCCTAAAATTCTTTCGCTATTCCACAAGTGACTCATTATGGTTACGGCGAAGGAAGGAGGGAGGGAGGCTGTGAAGTAGGAGGTTATATTTCGGAGAACGGGTATATTACTCTCCTTCACATAGGAGTTAGGAAATGATTATCCATCGCCTCCTACATCCAAATTTAGACGGGTCAAATACCACACATATATTTAAGCCTCATAACAGGTATGGTTAACTGTAATATTTGTTACGGGAAGAATGACAGTACTTAGCTGCGTTACTTTTTCTGTTGTCAGATTTCACGATGTTTTTTGTAGAAAGAATACGTTAAAAAATAAGCGAGAGGGGTCTTTCCAAAAACTTTCTCGCATGCTCTCTCATAAAAATATCATCTCTGAGAACTCTTCACCAGGCACTGGGGTATAACAGTGATGGAAGAGTAACTTTTGGCGTGAATTTATTTTATTTTAGTTTAGTTTAGTTATATTAACGTCCCGTTTCAAAGCAATACGAGGGCTATTTTGGGACGGACCTCGTCATTTTGAACCACGGTCAGATGACGAGGACGACACCTGAAGTGGCACCCCCCTCTCCACACCACATCAGCGGGAGGACGTTTGACATGACAGATTTAACGTGCAAGAGACCCGCTCACACGACGGATCTTCGATGGAATCGAGTCTCGAACCTGAAACCCTCCGGTTCCGTTGCCGAGACCTTGCCACTGCGGCCCGGCGTGAATTTATATTTTTACTGAATTTATCGCGCCAACTTTGGCGAGTTATTTTTTGACTCAGCTCTGCCATGGGGATAATAAAATCGAATATATATATTTTAGATGTCTTTATTATTATTATTTTAACCACCATCGACTGTAACAAAAATGTGTTAAAAAGTTACACTAGTAGTGACAAAATCCCATACCAAATTCAATATATTTAAGTCATTGTGTTTTTGAATGGTCGCGTTTACATGTTTCTGAAAGGAATGACGGTCCATTCCTAATTGATTTTGGCTCAACATTTGATATAAGTATACTACATGCTGAATCTGTATACCAAATTTTAACGATCTCAAGCTTTTCGTTTAATAATTATCGTTTTAAATTATGCTCAAACAACCACACCTTCAGTAATCAGATTTTACTCACAATTTAATATTTCCAAATTTGGTGCAAAAAACTATGAAGGTTGGGGGTAATAATTCCAACCGTGTAGATCTAAGTGTTTTTGAGTTAATTTTGCACAGGCAGACAGAAGGACAATTTCTAAAAACTTGTTTTTCGAACTCTGGAGTGTCTAGATTCTTCAAAATCTAGATACGAATTTTTTAGATTACTAAACTCTATACTACAGGTACAAAAAAGTAAAACATGTTCTTATATGAGGGTTGGAGATAATGAGCTCAGTATAATTTTAAGTATAATTATTTTATTTTCTCATATATCTAATACAGAGAAAGTACTTAATTATAAAAAAATTGGAACCTGAGATATTAACTAATCTTCCGTCAGCTTTTAAGTAACAAACAAGGTTATGGAAGGAAAGTAGCAACTTGCCACTTTACGAGGTCGTGAAGTTGCCCACGACAATCGGGTATCGGCTTTTATATAAGAACAGAATATCCGAGAAACAACTGATTTGCATAACAAAGAAAGGTCTAGAAAGTTAGAGAACATAAGGAAACACACTAAAAATCCTTGCTTTGGATACAACAGCCATGGCGAACCTCGAACCCGCAAACTCTGAGTTTGGATCGCGTGCTTTGACCATTCAGCCACTGAGCTCGTGGTAAACTTGCTTTATGCGGCAATATACACAGGATTAATAAACAATTTTGGATTGGCTAACGAATTCTTTTTAAAATTTGACTGCATGTTTGTCTATTGCTCTAAATTGTAATTTTTAAAGTATAATTACAAACTATTGAGTAAAACAACCCATTCCCATGTATCAACCCTTTATTTACCGAATTATGTTGCCATCCATTTTTTCAACTTTATTTTTGCAGAAGTAGTTTAATATCCTTGCAGAATAATTCCAGGGAACCCAGGAAAAAACATGCAATTAACAGAAATATCTTAATTCATTTAATTATTAATCAAATATTTTTAACCCCTACTTTTAGTTTCTATTAACTTCATGTTATTTCGGTTACGCTATTCGTGTTCTTTAGAATACAATCAGCAAAAATAGTCACATAGTAGAGATATAAGCTAGATTTAAGTGGTACTTTCAAGTACCGACAGTAAATAAAGAGTTAATGGAAACAACAGCAAAAAACAAACCGATAGTTTTAGTTAAAAACGAGTTAATGGGTTTGCTACGAATTAACACATTGTATGCGGGACACGCACTAGTACGTTTTCTGACGATGGATACTTGAGCGCGGGTCACGTACTAGTACGGGTGTCACAACATGGTTTGTTCGTGGGTACAAAAATGACGGTATAGATAGGAAGACGAATGTCCTCGTCTACAACATAGATTCTGGAAAAATTTAGGCAAATAAAAACTAGTTTTTACATCAGAACCGCAGAACGGGAAGGTGGATTTAAAAAATCAATTTAGATTTAAAATTCACTTTTTACTGATCCTTGCGAAAATATGTGAATTTTGCCTCTTAAAGAGGAAAATGCTTTGAACTTTGCCACACTGTAAAACATGATTAGTTTTAAGATTGCTCTTTTCATTTTTTTAAATGTAAAAATGTTTATATATTCGAAAAAATGAAAACTCTATACTACTATTTCTATTTGATATTTCCTATTTACGATACTATTATAAATTTATCTACTAAAAATATATCTTTTTTGTTTGCAAAAATCTTATGGTTGTTATTTATACATTTCAATATGAAATATGAAAAGTGAATTAAAAAATGAAATACTTTTCGATCTATCGAGATTGAACTGAAAAACTAAACTGACGATTAAAACGCCCGTTCCCGGTACAATTCCGCTGCTAAATGGACCCGCACACAATGCGTTAAAAGTACCATTTAAATTTAGCTTATATCTTTACTATATGACTAATTTGCTGATGGTATTATAAAAAGAATACGGATAATGTAACCCAAATATAATGAAATTAATATAAGCTAAAAGTAGGAAATAAAAATATTTAATTAATAACTAAATTAATTAAGATAGTTCTATTTATCGTAATTTTGTTTTCCTTGACTTCCCTTTCCTTGACTTGACTAAACCACTGCTGCAAAAATGTGTTAAAAAAACACCCTTATACAGTAAAAGCTCCTTATTCGCGCTTCCTTCATTCGCGTTTTCACTATTCGCGGATTAAAAAAATGCCACCCAACTCCTCTATTCGCGGCTAAAAATTTCTTTATTCGCTGATCTAATGAGTATATACATAATAACAAAACGATTCCAATATGTATCCAACTCAATATCCTTTGTAAATGCCGTCAAATGGACTAATAAAAAAAGTAAAATACATCTTATTACAACTTTGCCTGAAGAATGTTGTTAAATGAAAAAGGCAAGCATGGCTGAAATCGCGAATGGAATAGGACGAGATGGGTTCGAACAGATAGAATCGGGTGACATTCAGGAATGGCTTGAATCGGGAGATGAAGATCTGACTGAAACCGACTTGGAGGAAATGTTAAGTTCACAGCCCATTGGAGAAGAGGCTTCAACAAGCACTGGAAACGTGACACTTCATTTGAAACATCTTAGTGAAGGTTTAAGAATGGCAAATGAGCTTTGCGATTTCTTTCTGAACATTGATCCGTCTATGGAACGAAGTCTTATTTTACAGAGGCAAATTGCAAATGCAACTGCTGCGTATCAGTTTGAATTGAATGAGCTTTTAAAAACTACCAAGGAAGAGAAAATTATAAATTTCTTCAAACCATTGCCTAAGCCTTAAGATAACTAATCAAAATGTTCAAAAACTTCAATTAAATTGATTATATATATATATTTATATATATATATATATATATATATGTTTTTTTTTTTTTTTTTTTTACAAATTTATATATATATAATTTTGTCACCTAGGAACGTATCCCCTATAATCCCATATAAATGACCATTCTGTGTTCACGGTTTCTGCATTCACGCATATTTATGGAACGTACACCCCGCGCATAAAGAGCTTTTACTGTATTGAAGTAGAAACCAAATTTTTTCTCGAGTTTCTTGGAAACGGTTCTCCCTCCCAAGGTCGGCCATCTATCACCTGAGAGGGGGGTGGAGGACGGAGAATGCGATGGAATGCGGCACTCGCGTGGGTGTAGCACACGACCTATCGAAGGAGTGGCCGGGCCACGCGACAAGGATGTGGAAGGAGCGTGCCTCGCTTGACCCCTGAGACCCTCGTGGGTGGGGCCCCTCCCTCACGTGCGTTCGAGGGTCGACTGCTGCCTCGTGCCCGCAGAGGGGTGCAGCAGCCGAACGATCTGATTAAGGAACGAGATAAAACGCGTTTCTATTCCCCAGAAGTTGACAGCGAGGGAGGCATTGAAAAAAAAAAAAACAGACGATCTGCTCGGTTGCAGCATGGCTCATTTAAGAGCCTCGGAGCAATCGTGGGTGGAGGTTGAAAAACCTTCGGTAAGATGATCCGAGTTTCCGTTTATTGTATACTAGCCGACTATGGCGACTAGCTGGTTCGCCATGAGTAATGCGTTCTAAAATTTTCAATTAATTCACATATTCATTAGCCTTGAAGTAATTCCGGGCATTGATTGGCCTGAAATTAAAAATGTTTTTTTCCGTGATGTTGCCAAAAGGAAATAAATTATTGAATAAATGATTTAGATTGTAGAGATTATAGAGACATTGGCTTTGCATTTATTTTTTTAGAAAATATCACATTTTATAATGGAAAAAAAAATATTGAATTAATGATACAGATACTGCAAACGATCATAGAAATATGCCATTAAGTCCAGGTTTCAATGCATATCCTGTCTAAATTCAATCAGGTTTACCATAAATAAAGAAGATTTGTTGAATAAATGATTTAGATATTGCAAACCATTATAGAAACCTTTGCTTTGCATTAATTTTTTCAGAAAATATCACATTTTATGTTTCTTTTATTTTATCCGGCCACGTGCTAAAAGTTGCATTTCTTTAGACTTGATTTACGATGATAGTTGTTTTTTTTTTTTTTTTGAACGTCCGTCATTGCTTTTTTTTATTTTATCCAGTCACGTGCTAAGAAAAAAAACATGGTTAAAATATTTCTTTAAAAATTCGTTAAAAGTAGAAGCTTAAGTTATTCATTAAAGCCAATTTTTTTAATCTTTAAATTGATGTAAAAATCATGTTTGTGCGATCATATTTTCGGAAGTTAAAGCGGAAGAAAGTCGAAATTTCGCCTAAATTTTGATTAATTCGAATTCTAATAATAATAATAATAGTAATAATAATAAAATCGAAAAAAAAAGGGCTCCGAGGTGCACATTCCCGACCTCCAAGGAATACATGTACCAAATTTGGTAGCTGCAGGTCCAACGGTCTGGCCTGTAGATCGCTAACAGACACACACACACATTGAGCTTTATTATTATAGATATAGATTAGATATATTAGAATATGATATGTCTGAAGACTTGGAACAGCCACCACAAGTGTTTAGTCCTGCACCCTCTACTATGCCAAAAAAAGAAAAGTGTAAATATATTATCCCTACGAAATATAAGAATTTATAGCATCGTGGCATGCTACCTCTTTTTTTAGACTTTTAATATAAAAGAATTGTTACTTTTTTTTTCGCAAAATCGTATACTAACAGTGTTTTACCATAATATTTACATTGTTTTTTACATCTTCCGCTTTATTTTTCCTATGCCCAAAATTTGATCTTTTAGACTTGTATTTAATTCACCATTTTGCAATTGGAAGACTGACAAAATGCATTTTATCCATTTGCAAACTTAGACTTGAAAAGTTTTGATGCTTTTAAAATTTTAATTTCTTTTATTATTCATTACCATATGTTTTATATCGTGAACCTGTTTATCAACCATAGGCCTGGCGCAGCATAGCCAAACATGGCTCTTGCGCCATAGAACCAACCAACCGAGTTTCCGTTCGGTGGGAAGTAAGGAAATTTGGGCAGTGTGGATTTTCATTTACAAGGCTGGTGCATTTGGAAATTGTATAATACGTATAAGGTGGTTGTGGACCAGGTCATTGTTGATTAGCTGTATTGCTGGTGCATTTGGATATTGTATAATGCATATCAGGTGGTTGTTGAGCAGGTCATTGCCGATATTTTGGCAGTCTATATCAGTGGCAGATTTTCTTGGAGGAAAAAATAATTAAAGAAATTTTAACCAGCAGGAGTGGTTTCTCCCAAAAATTACTTTTATACACTTCCATAAAGATGTTATTCCAATGAACGTTTAGCAATGCAATACAATACAATAGTTACGGGAAACAAAATTTTGGCGTGGATTTAATATTTTTACTGAGCCTATCATGTTCCCAGTCGAAGCACATTGGGAGAGTATTCTCTTCGCAGGGTCACCCAAGGCGTGAAGGTAGATCTGTAGGCATTTGGGCCTAAGGCAGTCTTCCACTTTCGGTGCCCTCGGACCTATAGAAGCTGCTCATTTTCCTTTATCAATCTTTGGTTTCACGGAGGTGGTATAGCGCAGCTATACCACCTGAGGTTAGAAACTACAACAATCTATCGTGTGATCCTTGGCGAGTGTTTTGGCGATAATTTTAGTTTAGTTTAGCTATTTTAACGTTCCGTTGTAAAGCAACACTAGAGTTATTTTGGGACGGACCTCGTCATTTTGAGCCACGGTCAGATGACGAGGACGACACCTAAGCTAACACCCCTCTCTCCTCACCACATCAGAGAGAGGACGTTTAGCCTGACAGATGAGCAAGAGACCCCCCCCCCCTCACACGACGGTTCTTCGGTGGAATCGAGTACCGAACCTGAAACCATTCGGTTCCAATGTCGAGACCTTACCACCAGGCCACTGCGGCCCATTTTGGCGATTAATTCTAGTATGCTGTTTATAATATCTGAAAATCAAAATTGTATTTCAGACGCGTATGTCCTAACCATTTGAAACAAAAATTTAACACAAAACTATAACAGTACTTACAAAATCTCATACTAGTTTTTACATACATTGATGGAAAAAAAAATCCCAACACCAAGAAAACATTATTATACAGTAATGAAATTTTAGGAATTCATTTGTCTAGGTAACATATTTAATTGATTAAAGTTTCAAGATCACAGGTAGAGCCATTGGCGAGAAAAGCCATTTCAAATTTGAAATGCTGGTACATTAGTAACCGGTGTAACCGCCAGAATTTTGAATGCAAGCATGCAAACGTGCATGCATTGTGTCATACAGGTGTCGGATATCAGTTTGTGGGATGGAGTTCCATGCCTGTTGCATTTGGACGGTCAATGCAGGGACGGTTAATGCTGAATGTGGATGACGCTGGAGTTGACGTCCAATGATGTCCTATAAGTGCTCGATTGGAGAAAGATCTGGTGATCTAGCAGGCCAAGGCAAAATGTCGACACTCTGTAGAGCATGTTGGGTTACAACAGCGGTATGAGGGCGAGCGTTATCCTGTTGGGAAACACCCCCTTAAACGCTGTTCATGAATGTCAGCACAACAGGTTGCATCACTAGACTGACGTACAAATTTGCAGTCAGGGTGTGTGGGATAACCACGAGAGTGCTCCTGCTGTCATGCAAAATTGCTCGCCAAACCATAACTCCAGGAGTAGGCCCTGTGTGTCTAGGCCGCAGATAGGTCACTAGCAGGCGTTCACCTATCCTCCTTCTAACCAACAAACGGCTATCACTGCGACCAAGGCAGAACCGGCTTTCATCAGAAAACACAACAGATCTCCACTCCGTCCTCCAATGAGCTCTAGCTTGACACCACTCACGTCGCAAACGGCAATGGTTTGGAGTCAGTGGAATGCACTGTACAGGGCGTCTAGCTCGGAGCTGTCCTTGAAGTAATCGATTTGTAATAGTTCGTTGTGTCACTGTGGTGCCAACTGCAGCTCTAATTTCAGCTGCAGACGCAGTACGATTAGCCACAGCCATACGCCGAATACGACGGTCTTCCTACGACGCGTGGTCGCTCGTAACCTGGTCTACTTGAGGCAGTACCTTCCCCTGACCACTGCCGCCAATATTCATGTACAGTGGATACATTCCTTCCAAGCCTTTCAGCAATACCGCGGAAAGAAAACCCACCTTCTCGTAGCCCTACAACACGACCTCGTTCAAACTCAGTGAGCTGTTGATAATGGCTTTCAGAGGCATCCTTGACTAACATTAACCCACTACGTCAAATCTCAACTGTAAATAATGATCACGAACCTTACAGCGCTTACTTAAAGTAAACCTCATTTGCATGTTCATAGTGTCGCTACTAGTGCCACACTTACGCGTGTAGCTCGAAATTTGAATCGACGTCATCTTTCAGATGTATAAACACGCCTACCAAATTTCGTTTGTCTAGCACAGCTCCTTCCTAGTGTTGGGAATTTTTTTTCTATCAGTGTATATATAAGCCATTGCATTCTTGAGTTATCGCGTTTACATGCTTCTGAAAGTACAGACCGACAGACAGTCAATCCTTTGTTGGATTTCGTTCAAAATCCGGTAGTTGTCTATACTAAAAATGTCAAATCTCTGTAACGAAACTTATCTATCTGCATCTCTTCGTTTAGCAATTATTGTGTGGACTTTTATTCGAACAGCCAGTCAGACGAACTTCCTCTGAACCGATCTCACACAAAATTTAGTGTAAAGACCATCATAAGAGAATCAAAACAAAATTCTACGGTGAAATTCGATTTTCATATATATATATATATATATATATATATATATAAATTTAGAAAATTCTTTTTGATTATATCTACAATAAAACATTTGGTTGTAGAGATTTTCGGTGAAAACAAAGATAAAGTATTTTAGTTTTGACGTTACCTACGCCACAACTTAAAATTTATTGAAAATGAAATGGGGGTAAAAGTGTAAGAGTGGATGGATAGCATAGTTCCGACAATAAAATGGTTTTTGGTGCTAACAACTCAATTACGCTGGCAGGAAGTAAAAACAGCACGAGTTCACTATTTCTGCAACGGTAGTGAACTAACGCAGCAGGGGGTAGCGATTCAAGCCCGGTGATGGTTCAATTAGCATTTTTACCTCTCCCTGCGAAATAAAAAATCGGCATGGGGACTGTCCACAAATTGAGCAGAATGATTGTGCATAGTATTTTTTAAGGTATCCGACTACGTTAAAAACATTACTTATCGACAGCATTGACAAAATATTTTGAACCCATTGTATGCGATACACGCACTAGTACGGGGGAGTGTCACAACATGGTTTGTTGGCGGGTACAGAAATAACGGTACAGACAGGAAGCCGAATGTTCTTGTCTGCTACAGAGATTCTGGAAAAATGGAGACAAATAAAAACTAGTTTTCACATCAGTCGATGCGGAATCACACAACGGGAAGATGGATTAATAAAATCAATCTAGATTTAAATTAACTTTTCATTTATCCTTGCGAAAATGTGTGAATTTGGCCTCTTCAAGGAGGAAAATGCTTTGAACGTGACCACACTGTGAAACATGATTAGTTTTAGGATTGCTCTTTTCATTTTTTATAATGTAAAAATGTTTATATATAACATAATTCGAAAAAAGTAAAGCTATATACTGCTTCATATAAAGCTTCATATTTACGATACTATAATAAATTTATCCACTAAGAATATATTTTTTTGTTTACAAAAATCTTATGTTTGTTATTAATATATTTGTTTATATATATCACTATAAAATACGAAAAGTGGGTTAAAAATGCAATAATTTATGATATATTGAGATTGAAGTGAATAACTAAATTTAAGCGCAAAACGCCCGCTCCCGGTACAATTACATGCAGCGAAATGTACCCGCACACAATGTGCGTGTTAATTATTATTTCTTGTAATTCAGACTTTCCTGTTTTCAAAAGAATTTATCTCTTCTAGAAAAACGAAGGCCTGACCAATCATCCAGGATCACATATTTTTTCATCTTAAATATGTCTTTCACTTCAATGTTCTCAAAACTTTAATTTTCATAAAAAATCTCCACCGTTAACATGAAATCTCAAAAACTAATAGAGGTATTTACATAAAAATTGCAGCGTGTGTTTTAAATGATATGGGCAATGAAATGAACCAAAAGTTTGATTGTAGGCTAAATACTTTTTCATTTGTAGGTGTTTTCAGAAAAATTAAGTTTTAAATTTATGAAAAAAAAAATACATATATATATGTATATTTTCTCCCATCACTTCTTTGCGTCTGAAAATGCTTCTTAGCTTTTGGTTCATTTCATTCATCTTCACACTCTATAACTTGCTCCAAAGAAAAATAGGATTGCTGCATTACCATTTTGTGTAGAGTGTCAACCGTTTTGGTTAAATTTCATTAAAATTTACAGCAGATTTTCCTACTTCTCAAAAATATATTATATTTTTAAATAATTTTTTCGTATTTATATTATTTTGTATTCATAATTGACAATACACCTAAAAACCGTAATTTTAAATAGTTTTTGAAAAATCAATTTTTTAAAACTTTTTCTTCAAACGTAATCGGATACCTGAATACAGATTTACTTGTAAGAAAGCAGGCGACCTGACCTATAGGTCTACACTGCGATTTGGCGTTTCGAGTCCTGGTTCGGGTATGGTTGTTCTCTAACCTGTGTTCTATCTGTGTAAAGTGCCCCCCTGTAAAAGGGAGTTGTGCAAGCGAATGTGTGAGTATCATCTTCGTATGAGCTAGAAGTCAAACTTATGTCCTCGGGTGCTCAGAGGCCTTTACTCACAGAAGCCATTGCATTTAGCTAGTTTTGGCATCAGTAGCTTCAAAACTAAAATGATATCTTTTTTTTCAGCGAAAATCAATCAAATGTTTTATTGTAGATATAACCAAGAAGAATTTTCGGAATTGATATATATTTTCATATCAAAATCGAATTTTACCCATGAATTTTGTTTTGTTTCTTTTATATGAAGAAAGAATGTTCCGGGATGCACGCTACCGCATGAATAAAACTCATAGATAGAACACAGCATAACAACCATGTCCGAACCGCGATTCGAACCCGGGTTGCTCAGAATACGCGGAAGGTACGCTACCTCTATGCCAGGACGCTGGCATACGTTACACACTACTGTAATTATATATACTTTTATTTATTTAATAATTATTTTAAGAATTCAGTATGAATTTTTATCGTATACTTAAGGGCCGCGGTGGCCTGGTGGAAAGGTCTCGGCTTCGGAACCGCCGGAGGGTTTCAGGTTTGAGACTCGATTCCGCCGAAGAACCGTCGTGTGAGGGGTCTCTTGCACGTTAAATCTGTCAAGTCAAATGTCCTCCTGTTAGTGTGGTGTTGCGGGGAGAGGGAGTGCCAGCTCAGGTGTCGTCCTCGTCATCTGACCGTGGTTCCAAATTACGAGGTCCGTCCCAAAATAGCCCTCGTGTTGCTTCAATATGGACGTTAATATAACTAAACTAAACTATCGTATACTTAAGGTATTCGACTACGTGAAAAGGAAAATTTTTGAAAAACTGGATTTTTTTGAAAACTATTTAAAGCTCCTTTTTTTACATATATTATCAATTTTAATGCAAAATACTAGAAATCCAACAAAATTATTTGAAAAAATAATACATTTTGGGAAATAGGAAAATTTGTAGTACTTTATAATGATATTCAATCAATACGGTTCACACTCTACTCAAAATGGGAATGCAGCCATCCTATTTTTCTTTGTGCAGAAGTTATAGAATATAATGATGAATGAAATGAACCAAAATCTAAGAGAAAGTTCAAGATGCAATGAAGTTGTGGGTAAAAATATGCGTATATATGCATTTTTTTCCATCAATTCACAACTTAGTTTTTGTAGAAACACCTATAAATGAAAAGGTATTTCACCAACACTAAAACGTTTGCTTCATTTCATTGCCCATATCATTTAAAATACAAGCTGACATTTTTATGTGGACAACTCTATTAGTTTTTAAGATATGATGTTAACAGTGGTGAATTTTTATAAAAATTAAAGTTTTGAGAAAATTGTAGTTAAAGGCAAATTTTAGCTGAAAAATATTTGACCCGGGATGATAGGCCAGGCCTTCCTTTTTCTAGAAAAAAAAATGTTTTGGAAAGAAGAAAGTCTAAACTGCAAAAAATAACAATGAAACAAAATTGTCTCTGTGGTCAATAGCCAGTGTTTCTAACGTAGTCGGATACCTTAATATTGTATTATTTGTATAATTTATGTTTTTTTTTTTCACAAAGTGTTAAAAATTTGGTAATAAAGCTAATAATTTTTAGCTGCCTATTCGCCATTACTTTTCGCTGCGCTTGAAGAGAGACGCGCAAACGGCATCGATGAAAATTTTAAAGTATAAAAAAGAGCGGAAGAGGATGTTAAGAACGCGTCCAGACTTTTCAATCAGCTGAGAACGGGAATTTCCCTGTTTTGAAAGTGAAATTAAAGAATCACCAGCTAGTATTTTGTCATATTTGAGGAGATGTGAGAAAAATCAAAAGCCAAAAAATCCATATAAAATTATAGTTAATGGTACTTTTCCACTATACCGGCGCAGGCGATAAAGCCGCCAATGATGCAACCGCCGCCACACGGAATATCGTCTCTGGTAACCTTTCACCGCCACATTTTTAAAACAAGTCGCGGCCATTTTGTCGCCCGATCCAAAATGGCGACTGCCAAAAAATCTGCTTGGCGACATTTGCGCCAAGCAGATTTTAGCGCCACCTTTTTAATTTTATATTTCAGGGGTGAGAAAAAAAAGGAATAAATTTTAAAAATGAAACAAATCGAATTTATTATATATGCACGTGTAAAGATTTAAAATTTTGGAAGTAGATTACAGTTCGAAGACACTGAATATATTGAGTTGGGGAATAAGTTCGTAGCGTTTTTATATTTAAGTCGTTTTCCCACGATTTTTTTGCTGTTAGACGAAGTGTATAGTATTCATTCAATAGAGTTCTTTCGGCTCTACATTACTGTGCTAATCGTCTTTTTCAGTAATTGAATTTTTAATTTATTTTAAGCCTAAGAAATGGAATATCCAGGAGGTAAAAATCATTTTCGACACTGTTTTTCTTCGCTTTTCATCCAAGCCAAAAAGCTGCTGAAGCAGCACGGGACATTGTAACGAATACGAAGGTGTCATAAGCGAGTCTTGAAATGGTCAGCTTGACCTCCATCCAAAGAAGGGCATGGTGTGCTAGGAAATGCTAGAAATGAATGTCACGGTCACCAAGGGGCTCTACATAGCCCAGCTACACCGCATGAAAGAGGCTATGCGAAAGAAAAGACCCTATCGACAAGGCCAAACCATACTCCTTCACGACAACGTCAGTCCCCAAGTTGCACAAGTCGTCAAAGCCGCACTTCAAGAGCTTGAATGGAGGTCTTTCAGCATCCCCCGTATTCTCCGGATCTTGCGCCGTAGGATTACCATCTCTTCCACTCCCTGTCGAACTATATGAAGGGCGTTACCTTCGACAATAAAGAGGACCTTAAAATCCAGACCGGGCGATTTTTGGCGGAACTGCATCGACCAATCGGTCGAGAGGTGGGAGCAAGTCGTAAACAACAGCGGAGAATGCATAATCGATGAATCGATTGTTATTACTAATAATTTTCTTTAAAAAAAGTTTTTGATAAAAACACTACGTACTTATTTCCGAACCCAATACTTTTGATGCAGCTACATCATTTTATTTCATCAGAAAGAAGCAGGCTTGTCCAAGCTGAGAGCGACGAACACACACACAGAACGACACACAGAGGAATGAGGGAAAGCTCTCGAACATTTTATCCCGTGTCTTATAACAAATTGGTTTAAGTTTAATCCTGGGTTTATTGTAAACAATATTTGCTTACAATAAACTTATAGACTATTATGTTTCTCATGGGGATTTCATCATGTGTGAATCTCAAAGCAGGGGAAATACAGGGATCTTTTTAAAAAACTATTTGTTTAGGTCAACAACTTTTATAAATCCCTCTCACCATGGATTTCGCTGACTAAACATTTTTACAAAGCATTTCTTGAATTAATTAACACGTAGAATGCCACGGCAATTTTCAGAAATCTGGTGTTACGAGTCTGTGATGCTGCTTCCCAGCATGATTGGTTCCTTCCCTGGAAAGAATGATTTACAGTATTCTGTACTGCATGCTCTTAGAAATGATCTCTGATCTTGTCGACAAACTTGGTGATCATTTGGCGACAAATTGGAAAGTACCCGAAACATCGAGAATTTTCCCGATATGTCCAGATACGCCCTGATCGGTCGAGACATTTCTAGCCACGCCTCTTGGGATTATATAAGGGCAACAATTTCAAGCCGAGAGCAGTAGTAGTCGGAATCGACATTAGATAACGAGTCGTCCAGAAGAGAAGACAAGAAGCGGCGAAGCCTAGCAAGTGCTGAACTGAGCTGCGTGCCTCGGTAGTCTGTTGAGGAAGCAGCGTTGAGTACTGTAGCCAGTACTGCGGATATTGTTACTACTTGTGAGCTACTGTCGCTATTGTGTGCTTCTGTGTGTTCGTCTCGTCTGTAAATAAACTGTGTTGTGACTTCTACTAAAGGACTGATCACTGTGTGTTCATCTCTTCTCTAACACCGTACATACCCAATATACAGGTGAACGAACCAGACGGATTAATATAGGAAATCCGTAACACTGGCCTAAAATAGCATTAACTAATTTGACTAATTTTTATAATTGTATTTTTTTTCTTTTCCCAGAAGCCGTCTATCGATATTAACAATGATATACCACGAGTTTATTCGTAGCTGCACAAGAATAGCAAGTAAACACAATGCGATATAACTCGTAGTTGGGGTTCTAGAGAAGAACACAATCTACGAGTTATTTCGTAGTTGGCAGTCACGTACTAAGTAGATAACGAGGAATCGGATCAGGAAATAAGAGAATATTTTTAGAACTGAAGTTAATTATGGGTTAAATTAAGATAAAACTTTAGAAATTAATTTGGATTTAATTTAGATATTAAAATAAGATTACATACATTTATCACATGTTTTAAGAACAGGGTGATCAGCGAATAAGCCCTGATTTCAAAATTAAATATCTTTACAAAAAAGATCGATAGAATTATGCGGTGAACTGTACACTTATTAGCAAAACTATAAAAATGCTGTACTAAAGTTTAGAAAATTTAGTTGTGAAAATCGTTAACAGATGGCGCTCTCATCACAATGCCCACAGACGCTTTCCGTATGACGTCAAAAATGAAAAAGGACTCCCGATCTGACTCCTTGTGACTTCTTTCTGTGGGGAGCATTGAAAGATACTGTCTATAGAAACAATCCCGCAACTCTAGAAAAGCTTGAATCATTGATTGGTGTTACATATAATTCCATTTCCGTTGAGACAATGCAAGGCGTGATGTCAAATTTCATTGTTCGATTACGCCACCTCATTGTTTCGAACGGAAAACATTTTGAAAAAAATGTATTTTAATTGTAAAGACCGCATTAATTTTTTTTTTCAAGACTCCTTTCAAAAAGTGTTTCCAGCGCAAATCGCCAACTGTAAACGATTTTTGTAACTAAATTTTCAAACTTTTGTACACTATTTTTACAGATTTGCTAATAAACATACAGTGTACCGCATCATTCTATCGATCTTTGTTGTAGAGATATTTAATTTTGAAATCAGGGCTTTTTCGCTGATCACCCTGTGTATTTAATTCCTTTATGGCAATTTGAGGCATTCCATAGATGTAATCGAAGCAAACAATATACATAAAGCAAGTCCAATAATACTTATTATTTCTCGCATACATAGTATAGAGAAAGCATAGTAATCGCCGAAAAATTCTAAATTGCGGTTTTTAATGAATCCAAACATTTTAAACCTTAATTATTTTGTTCATTTGTCTATCCATACCAAAGATAACGGTTTGCTAGATGGTCTTTACAGCAAAACTGCAGACTTATAAAATGTTTTGAGTAAAATCTATTCGAAGGAAATCTGTCTATCCGACTCTTCGAATGATACAAAACGAAGAGAGTTGAATAGATACAATTCAGTACGCAAAATTTAACATCTATAGTACAGACTACCAAAGTTTGAGCAAAATCCACTTATCTACCGGTTTGTACTTACAGAAAAATGTAAACTCAAAAACACAATGATTTAAATCTATTGTCATCGAGATTTGAATAACATCGTCAGCTTTGAACTGAGAAACAAATTTATTGAAGGAGAGTAGCGCTCTTTAAGGCCTTATCGCACGGCAAAATATCTACGGCACTTTCCGTCAGCAAACGACAACGAAATTGACATCACTTCAAAGTTTCACATGATTGGTTGAATTTTGTTTGCGGACAATATTTTCGACGACATTTTAGAACTGGTTAGAAAATGTTGCCGATTATGAAACTTGCTGGACTGGTTGTGAGGGTAGAAACGGAAAAGTGCTGGCGAAATTTCACCGGGTTATAAGGCCTTTACGATGTCGAGAAGTTGCCCACGACGAGTGGGTATCAGCTTTGATACACCAACAGAATATTCGAGAAACAATTAATTTGCAAAACAAAGAAAGGTCTAGAATGTTAGAGAACATGAGGACACAAACTAAAAATCCACGCTTCGGATACAACAGTCATTCGAGCATCGAACCCGCAAACTCTGGGTTTGGATCGCGTGCTTTGACCATTCGGCCACTGAGCTCGTGGTAAACTTGCTTTATGCGGAAATATACCAAATTTGGTAACGTAATTTTATGATTACAATTTAATTCTGCGTCAAATTTTATTCTCAATCGGTTAGGCGTAATAAAAATTCAAAATGAATGTCAAAGGATAGTATTTTGTACGTATTATTCGCCAATGCCATGCAATTAGTTTTCTGGTATAACAAATTTTAGAGTAAGCGTGAAAGTTTGGGGAGACTATTCTCACTGGTTTTCCATGTCTAGATCACTTTTTATTAATTATTAGAAAAAAAATGGAATAATAAGCAAGAAAGTTAAGGGATATATACTGGTTCCATCGAGTTTCCCCAAACAGCGAAACTAAGAAGGGAGAATGCATTTTTATTTGTACAATGATCTCATTACCTGGCAGATCGTCAATTAGACCCCCTTACTAATCTGGCATATGCTAAGAAGAGTGGAATATGCTAGGGAAAAAAAAGAGGTAGGCACTCCACGCCGATGTCAGTGATTTAACAATTATGTTAGCAATAGATTAATGAGAGGTCGCTGTAGCCTGGTTGGTATGTGCTAAGAAGAGTGGAATATGCTAGGGAAAAAAAGAGGTAGACACTCCACGCCGATGTCAGTGATTTAACAATTATGTTAACAATAGATTAATGAGAGGTCGCTGTAGCCTGGTTGGTATGTGCTACGAAGAGTGGAATATGCTAGGGGGAAAAAAGAGGTAGACACTCCCTGCCGATGTCAGTGATTTAACAATTATGTTAGCAATAGATTAATGAGAGGTCGCTGTAGCTTGGTTGGTATGTGCTAAGAAGAGTGGAATATGCTAGGGAAAAAAAAGAGGTAGACACTCCACGCCGATGTCAGTGATTTAACAATTATGTTCAGAATAGATTAATGAGAGGTCTCTGTAGCCTGGTTGGTATGTGCTAAGAAGAGTGGAATATGCTAGGGGAAAAAAAGAGGTAGACACTCCACGCCGATGTCAGTGATTTAACAATTATGTTAGCAATAGATTAATGAGAGGTCGCTGTAGCCTGGTTGGTATGTGCTAAGAAGAGTGGAATTTGCTAGGAAAAAAAAGAGGTAGACACTCCACGCCGATGTCAGTGATTTAACAATTATGTTAACAATAGATTAATGAGAGGTAGCTGTAGCCTGGTTGGTACGTGCTAAGAAGAGTGGAATATGCTAGGGGAAGAAAAAGAGGTAGACACTCCACGCCGATGTCAGTGATTTAACAATTATGTTAGCAATAGATTAATGAGAGGTCGCTGTAGCCTGGTTGGTAGAGCGTCAGTCATGATACCCAAAGGTAGCGGGTTATGTCCTCCTCTCGGCCAAACACCGCCGCGTTGGCTGATGGCAGTTGGAGCACGTTAAATAGTCGTGACTGCAAAGTCCTCCGAGTTCCCATAACAAATGATACCATTGGATGTACTGAGTCTGTCTCTGATTTGGATATAAATTCTGACTTGCGGATGGACGAATGAGTTCGACCGCCCCCTAAAAAAGGTTGTGTCGTGTGTTCGAGCAAAGCCGTCCTTTCACCTGAACGGTGCTCGTTCACAACGAAAGGCGCACACTTCTGCCTTCATTCGAAAGAGCTTCGCTCATTTGGGCTTGGGCTCCAAGTGGCATTAGACCCACCACCACCACCATAGATTAATGCTCGTATTTTGAAATAAATTTTATAGAATTGAATCTTTTGTGCAATATACAAAACCTTTCCTATTAATAGGCTCGCTGATATGGCTTATCTGCCATCGAAAACCATCTGTAAAAACAAATGACACTCTCTTTTTCCTACAGAGAAGGAGTAACTTAATTGGATAGATTGCCGTGTAAAAGAAGTAAATAGAAACAACTAGCTATTACCCGCCACTCTGTTCGCGTTTAAATTTTGATGTATATGTACGAAAAACTATCGAATAATGACAAATCAGAAAGAAAAAAATAACCTAAAAACGACGCATTTTAAAAGTATTAGCATAAATAAAAAATATATAACATAAATACAATTTCATAACAAAAACACATAACTAACCTAAAAACAATTTATTTACATAGTGCACCCAAAATAAAACAAAACAGCAAATCAAGTCCGGTCGAATCCATTTTATTTAAGGACCGAGAGGGAGATCGCTGCAACAGTATTATACACATTATTTTTAAACTTTTAATTTAAATGAAAACTCATTTGTGTACAATCGTACGCGAATTTTCAATGCCAGTTGGCGTAACGCTCATGTCTGACTTTCCTACGCCAGTTGGGGTAGCGGAATGCTGATTAGAAACGTTTCATTTTCTTCATTCTGTTCTCTTTTCATTTTAAAAGTACTTCAGAATGAATCCGAAAGATCGATTCATGAACAACATTTCATTTTAAATACATCAATCACTTATATATATATATATATATATATATATATATATATATATATATATATAAAATCGTTTGAAATACTCGGTCGAAATTCTGCTAACCCTAATCTGATTTCTGTTGGGAAAACCCACACACGGGGAGCCTTCCTCATCTTTGGCGGGATTTGGCCTCATCTTTTTGGCGCTAAAGTTAGTTTTTAATGAATAAAAAATGAACCACTCAATGAACCGGAATGAAAAGTATCCTATGTTCTATCCCTGACTGCAATCTATCTTTGTTCGCAATTTCATCCCATTCTGTTCAGCCGTTCTGGCGCGATTAAGTAACATCCATCCATCCATCCATCCATCCAAACTTTCACATTTATATATATAAATACATTTGCCTTTAAAGCAAAAAATAACAATAATAAAGATTAGAGAGGAACAAAAAATAACATTTATAAATTGGATACCATTCATGCTTGTTACTCTTCTGCAGTATTTTTCTCAGAACTATTCATCAATAAAATATTTACAAAATCATTTAACAAAATGAATGTGGCTTACACATGGCATTTTTGTAAATCTGTAGGATAAAAATAAATAACTTGAACATGTTTTACGAATGATAGTGGTAGTATTCCGTTCAGCCGTTCAAACATCGATCTATCCAAACTTTCACATTAGTATTCATATTAGTATAGATAAACAAATCAGGCTGCTTTCAACTTGTGAAAAGTGTTCTTTTAACCAGCCTTTACTAATACACTTTTCATTTAGCATTCTACATGTATGAGAACTACAAAAAAGGAAGAATTATGATAAACCAAACTATGAATTTTTAAAAAAAGCATTACTACCTCCCAATGACTGAAGACCAGCTGCGGTAGAGCCAAGCCGTTGGTCTGCTTGCGGATCTCGTTAGCGAAATCGAAACTTTCGATGACGGGCAGCTCGGCTATCACATGGAAAGTCTGAGAACCTTCCTCCATGTCGGCATGCAAGACGCGGCCACTACGGCGACCAAGAACGGCGTACATTTTACCTGCGAAACAATTTGGAGATTGTAAGGTTCAGATTCTGATGTTGATTAGGTGTGTGCCCAAAGTGGCTTTATACCGGTGAAAAGCTTACAATTTTTAAAAAATAGAATTCAAATAGCTATCGAAAGACTAGTTAATAAAACATAACTTTCCCATGCACAGGTACAAGATGAAAAAGAAGCTAAAGGCAGCGCCAAAGAAAAACATTGAAATAAAATAAAAGCATAGAGAGAAAGAAAATAAAAGAATAAGAGAAATAAATAAATGAAAAAATAAAATATAAATAACTAAATAATAAATAAATAAATAAAATATAAATAGATCTAAACAAATAAATTATAAATAAACATGAAAAATAAAGAATATTCATTGGGTCAGCCTAAGTGAGAGTCCGGAGCAAACAGCTAGATAAAGAGTTCTTTCTGCAATTATTTCTTATGCTAACAGAATATTGTCCACTTTTAGGCAGTGCTTGAATTTGTCTGAGCATACTTTGAAGAAAGGCAATCATAAAGTCCATTTAAAGTTTGAAACTGGTAAAAAAACACTTGAAAAATTGCTTTATCACAAGGAATAACTGAGAAAAGATAACTTTTCCTTTTGCCACAAAAAAAGAAAAAATTTAGAGTGTAAAAATTAGTCCAGAAAGGAGATACTAGGTTAAGTTATTATTCCGCTTGGAAAATTCTGCTTTCGTTGTGATACAGGAAATCCTAAGTATTTTCGGCTTCTAATGACAATTTATTATTTGAAGGTTCATATTCCAAGATAACACAATATATGCAACTTATGGTCATCGTGAAACTAAAGAATCAAAGAATTCATACCTGAAAATAAAGGCAATTTAATACCACTAGTATTTTACGTCTTATGATTATTAAATTTTTGAATTTCGATCATACCAGGTGATTCACTATTCTGTTAACATTTAAAATTTCAGCAATTTGCAGAATAACGTAAGTAGAAAAGTAAAAACTGACACACATGCTTGAAATGACGTGGTTTTTATTTTTTTTAAACAAACAAGCAAAAAAAGAGTCAAACACGTCCTATAGATGGCTCTTCATATGATAATAAATTATTATACAATAACTAGCATAACGATTAACTTTTAGCAGAGACTTTGTCCTTTATAACCAATGCTCAATATGTCCTCCGCTATTCACCAACAATGCCTGTAGTCGAGGAACAATGATGTAAACAACGCTGTACAACACATTAGTAGGTATGGCGAGGAATTGTCTTTTAGCATTCCTTATGATGTTGAACGATCGCGGTAAATTTGTGACCAAGTATACATCATACAATGGGTTTCTATGACAGTTCTAAGATTTTCGGTAGCCAAAATTCTGTAATTGTGTGAGTCGACAGACCCTAGGAATGCGAAATGGATTTTGCCAATCCATAATACAACTTATTATCATCTTTCCCTATTTTTTGCACTTTCTTTTGACTCACTAAAACCACAAGGCATTTCAAGCAGGAGTGTGTCAATTTTTACTTCTTTAGCTGCATTATTCCGCGAAGTATTGAATTTTCTAATGTTAAACGGATTTTTACCGTTAATCCTATATTTTAATACATATTAACTATCGGTTTGTTTTTGGTCAAAAGGAATATTGCAGAATTCATTTTTTCTATGGTATCATACGCAATAAAACATGAAAATAAAATATAAAGAGACCGAGAATTATCGATAAACATATGATTATCCTCTTGAAACCATTAGCAGGGTATGGTGTTTCCAAAAAAATCTCGAACTAGTACCAATAACACTAATACCAATACTATTCCAAATCGTACCAACTAGTACCAATAAATGTTTAATAAAACTATGAATACATGTATTTCAAAACTCAGAAGTAAAGCCATGAATGTAGGCCTAAAATTTTGTAATTGAGACAGGAAAAATAATTAATTAAAAATATTTTTACTAGGCAAAACATAAGGATAATACTTACTTATTTAAGGAGTGATTTTTGTTTGTTTAAAACTCAATTTTGAGATAATGTGAGTCAAACTCTTTTACTATTTGAAATATTCTAATAAAATTCATATTTAATGGTGAATAGCAATATATAATTTTTAACCTAATTTACGGCTTAGAATTTCATTTACTCCCTTCATTACCCTAGCAGCACAGTTATTATTTTCTTCAGTTTCGTACTGAAGAAAATTCTAATATCACTCATCTAACCGTTCATGCATATAATTACAATTTTGATTTTAAAAAGAAATTATGCAACCAATTAATCTACATAATTAAGGAAACACACCGCCACTAAATAATCTTATAATCCACGAAAATTCAGCCATTTCTGGAGAGTTACATCGGATACGACATGTCACAAATGTTAGGCCATATAATGTCTCTGCTAATGATTATTGCACAAGGAATGTTTGCAGAGAGCCATTTCCTTGGTTCATTATCACAGAACGGTTAGATGAGCGCGCGTGGGAACTGTCTTCCCAGACTTTTTTTTTTCTCAAACGAGGGAAATGAGGCCGAATTTAATGTCTGAGTAAGAGCCCCGTCAGACAGAGCGTGAGATGGCTAGAGGGTCGCACGCTTGTCACATGCTAACGCTCTGTTGACCATAGATCTTCACCTCTTGGGAACATCTTGGGGAGGGGGTTACGACACGACACATCCTTGCGAGGGCTTGATGGATGGAAAATACTGCGCAACTTTTTCATTTGACGGAATTTTAACTCTATTACCAGAGTGGCCAGTCAAGCAGACGCTTCAGAGGGATGGATGCTAATGCAAGTAACGGACTGTGAAGTGGGGGCTGGTTATGATTGTCGCATCGACTGGGGATTCTGGAATGATTACGTCGTGAGGCAGGCTGTTTATATGCAGCGGCGGGTGTGTGTGTATTTAACCCAAGGAAAAATTCTTCTTTACTTTTTCTTGTTTATTTTCACACACACACACACAAATATATATACACATAAACATGGACGACGATCACAGATATACAGCAAAAGCTCCATATTCGCGGGGTATATGTTTCATAAATATGCCGCGAACACAGAAACCGTGAATACGGAATGGTCATTTATATGGGATTACAGGGAATACGTTCCTAGGTGACAAAATAAAAAAAAAATCAATTTAATTGAACATTTTGATTCATTATCTTAAGGCTTAGGCAATGGTTTGAAGAATTTTGTCATTTTCTTTTGCTAGGCAGTTTTCAAAATCTCCCTCCATTCAGACTAATACGCAGCAGTCGCATTGGCAATTTTCCACTTAAAAATAAGACTTCGTTCCATAGACGTTCCTAAAGAAATCGCAAAGCTCATTTGCCATTCACTCAAATTTTTCAAATGAAATGTCACGTTTCCAGTGCTTGAGGAAGCCTCTTCTTGAACGGGCTGTGAATTGAACATTTCCTCCAAGTCGGTTTCAGTCCACGGCGATATCATTGAACAACGTACTTTAGGCAAAGTTGTAATAAGATCTGTTTTACTTTTTTTATTAGTCAGCATTTGCAAAGGATACTGTGTTGGAATCCTTTTATTATGATGCTGCTTATTAGACCCGCGAATAAAGAAATTTTTATCCGCGAATAGAGGAATTGGGTCACATTTTTTTAATCCGCGAATGGCGAAAACGTGAAAGAAGGAAGCGCGAATAAGGAGCTTTCACTGTACAAGGAAACACACACACACACACACACACACACACACACACACACA
>JAPMOQ010018023.1:4426998-4444127 GCA_026543055.1 Argiope trifasciata
CCATAGTAAGGTGTCACTCACTCAACCTTCTTCCCCGAATTCATAAGCGGCCTGGAAAATTGTTTTTGTTATTGACCACATTTCGCCGAAAGATTGCGTAATACGAAGTCTCATTTCCCAGAAAAGATGAACACATTTGTTTTCTTGTTTGCCAGTCTCCATTTCCTAATATAAATATTATGTCTCTTTCACTCCCATATATTTATTCTTTGATAGTATGAAGCTAGATGAAATATGTTTATAATTTTCTACAGAAAATTTAAATCTGATTTTTCCGAACATTTCATTCACATGTCGAGTCATTTATTTGTTTTTCCGCTAGTCAGCAACTTGTTTTGAAAAGTTTATTTTTAATATAAATAAAAGTCATGTGGATTATGTATGATCTGCGTTTCTTTCGAAACGACTGGGCCGAATTCAATCCAAAGTTGTATTATTATTTTTTTTAGGATAAGGCAAAAAATACTGTCAGCTTTTCAAAGAACAAATTAAGTAGAGTCATACAAAAGAGTAGTAATACAAAATTTTAATTAATCAGATATTAAAATTTTGCCGTTTATTATATTATATATACATATTCCGGTTTTGGTTTCGTTTCCGTGGTTAGTATTGTTTCTGTTTCGTTTAAATAATTCTTTGATTATAGTATTTTGGATTTGTTTTATTCATTGGTTCTTTTTCATTTACCTTTCATTTTGTGAACTTTTAGCGTGTCATTCTGAATTGAGTTTTAATTTCGATTTCGACCTAGTTGGTTTCGTTTTAACTTTTGTTGACCAAGAAATGGGTTTTGATTGTTTTAATAATTTTATGATTATATATAATTTCAATAAATCAAAATAAATATGAGAATAGAATAAGAACAATAAATAAAAGAAATAAATCTGTATACGAAAAAAACTGCTTTATTCAAATTATATTTATTAATATAGTATGCGTAACAGAAAATATTTTAATACCATTTGAAATTCAAAATTCTACATTTTCTAACATTTTTATGAGCAATATTTTCTTCAGTTTTTATGAATTTTTTAAAAATTAACGGAGACGATTTTGAAATACAGTAGGCCTCTCATTTATTCTACAATTATCTTTAAATTTCTCTATAATCCTTTGGAGATTTATTTTATTGTTTTATCGGAATTATAAATAATTCCGATAATTGCCTAAAAGAACTGATAGAAAGAATTGATATACCCATTATATTTAAGCGATTGCAAGGTGTGCGGCATAATAAAAATACTATGTGTGTTATAATATCCTTTACAAAATGAGTTTTTACATTAAAAGTATTATATATGAAAGCATTTAAACTTTGGACAACACAAGTTCTGAAATCGGAAAACTCTATTACACAGATAACTACATGATGAAAAGAATAAGAACAATTAATTTAGTAAGGAATGCTTAAAAATCTATAGAATGTTATTTTACAGATTTGTAAAAAATTACAATTAAGATTAATGTTAGAAATATAAGAAAGAAATCGCGATATTATCTACAAATCTTCCTTAAGGGCAGAGATAACACGGACATTCATGAAATCAGAAATATCCACACCGTTTTGGAATGTTATACGACAATATAAACATCGAATAAGAAATTTTAAATTCACTTCACTTAGCTTCGGCTTTTTAAATTGTCGTTTGGAACTCAGCTCGATCTACTTGGAAGAATATGAGGTTGTCAATGCCCCCTCCCCCTTTTTTTGAAAAATATCATTTGATTCAATTATATATGAACAAAATTGCTTTATTTAAAATATCCCTGAAATAAATAATAAATATAAATTAAATTAAAAAATATATATAATAAAATAAAAAAATGCTAAACAAACTACTTTCAGTTGAAATTATTTTGTTTAAGTTTCAAGTTGCGGTTTACAAATAAATATATAGGCATACTATCTTTAAAACATTCGTTGAAGAAACAAGCATAGAGTAGCAAGTTTTATTCTTCATAATAAAAAAAATCATTATATAATTCATATCCATTATAAAGATTTCTTTCTAAAAACCATGAAAAAAGGCAGAAAGTAGGAAAAAGAGTAACGGAAAATATGTTGTATACTTTCAGAAAAGAATTTGCTGACATATCCTTTCATTTTTGTGGTCTAGTCTCTGGAGGCATTATATTTACATTAGCTCTTAATATTTGCGAAGACAATTATGATAAACATTTTTAGAATCATCGTAGAATATTTCAGAATCAAAACATAAGTCTCAAAAGCCTGCCCCACCCTTAAATTTTTCTTCTTAAAAAGCAGATTCCATTTTTAAAGCAGTTTTTAGCAAACAACAATATACAAAACCCAAGATTTCATTTTTATATTGAGAGAAAAATATTAAACGCTCCAATCGCTCGGTTATCTACATTCATAACAGTTTTGTACAGGCTGGACTGTGTCAGTAACGTAAACATTCTTTTAAATTTATTCATAAAGAGGTTAGTTTAGCATAAATAATGCAGCTACAAACTAAGCTTTTTATAAAAATTATAATTAGAGCGCGAAAAAGATAGATAGATAGATAGAGTTCAATAATAAACACTTCCTCTATATAAAACTAAACGATAAAAATCTACTTTTCAGTCGCGCGATTATCAGCATTTCCTACAGCCTGCAGAACACAGAGAAAAATTGCATTCTTAACGCATCAAAGGCGGGGGATCTTGACGAAAGTATGCTAGGTAACGCGGATCAAATCGTAGCACTACGACTCCCGACTTCAATGTGTTAACTCTTCACAATAACAATCGAAACAGCAGTCTATACTTATAATAAAGCTCAATGTGTGTGTGTTGGTGCTCTACAGGCCAGACCGTTGGACCCACAGCTACCAAATTTGGTACATGTATACCTTGGAGGTCGGGAATGTGCACCTCGGAGCCCTTTTTTCGAACTTTTAATTAGAATTTGAATTAATTAAAATTTAAGCGAAATTTCGACGTTTTTCCGCTATAACTTTCGAAAATATGATCGCAAAAACATGATGTTTACATCAATTTAAAGATTAAAAAATTAGCTTTCTAATGGTATCAATGTTTACATGTATAACTCAAGCTTCTATTTTTAACGCATTTCTAAAGAAATATTTTAACCATGTTTTATTTAGCACGTGACTGGATAAAATAAAAGAAAATAATGACGGAAGTTCAAATTAAAAAAACTAACAACTATCATCGCAAAATAAATGTAAAGAAATGCAACTTTGAGCACGTGACTGGATAAAATAAAAGAAATATAAAATGTGATATTTTCTAAAAGCAATAAATGCAAAGCAGAGGTTTCTATAACCGTTTGCAATATCTAAATCATTTATACAACAAATCTTCTTTATTTACGGTAAACCTGATTGAATTTAGACAGGATATGCATTGAAATCCCGATTTAATGGCATATTTCTATAATCGTTTGCAATATCTGTATCATTAATTCAATAATTTTTTTCCCTTTTTCGCTTTCTTTAAAAAAACATATTGAATATTTTGGCAACATCATCAAAAAAACATTTTTAATATTTTGGAAGCATAACCGATAATTAAAACTGTCTGATTTATAAAATTAAAGAATATTATTAGGAAAACGTGTTCTTTTAGAACTTTCGGTCCATCATCTTAAAGAAAATATTAATTTCAGGCCACTCAATGCCCGGAATTACTTCATGGCTAATGAATATGTGATTTAATTGAAAATTTTAGAATGCATTACTCATGGCGAACCAGCTGGTCGCCAAAGGCGGCTAGTATTAAATAAAAAAAAGGAGAGAGAAGGAATTATCTTAGTGTTTGACTCCTCTAGAGGCGATAACAATCTCCAAAACAAATAAAGCAGACCTTTTTCTATCGCTCTTTTTTTCTCAGAGGTGCTCATGTACGCCGGGTCCCAGTCCCATGAAGGTCATGGGCACTTGAGCTGCAATACGAACAAAATGGCAACAAAACTGTTAAACTCGGCCGCAATTCGTTCTGTTCCGGTGAGCAGAACTAGCAAGATACGAATGACAAGCCAAGGCTGAAGAATGGGAAAATTGTTTCGCGAAAAAAAAAAAAAAAAAGTTATCTCCGACTGATCTGCCAACCCCTTTGATTCTGGACAGAGCTCATGTCTTTTGCGCCGTTCGCATTAGTTTGGCAATAAAAAAAAAGTGGTCGAAAGATGAATTCTGGAACATTCTAAAGGGTTTAATCACATCACAGAACTTTCAATTTTTCGATAGCATCAAAAATATTTATTTTTACATTTCAAACAAAAAGATTATTAAAGATATTTTTATTTAAAATTATTGCTTATAAAATTTTCTTATTACTTACGATGATGACGATGTCGTGTCCATATTTTCACGGAAAGGGGGTGCAGTAGCTTCTGAGGGTAAGGACCCCTGAGCACCCAGAGGGCAGAAGTCTCATTTCTAGTTCAAATGATGTTGACACATACATTCACTTGCACAACCCCTTTATACAGGGGGGCTCATTCATACATCTCAGAGATAGGACACAGAACAACCATGCCCGAACCGGGACTCGAACCCGGGACGCCCAGATCACGGGGAAGATACGCTAACCCTATGCCAGGACGCCGGCAATTTTTGGCTTAGTTTATGTAAATAAAAGAATATAATTTAACAAAAACAGTATTTAATATAATCATTCATTAATTATTAATTAAAGAAACAAGAAAAACAGTTCGTATTAGCATTTATTAGGATATCATATTTGATATTGAATGACTTAACTATGAGGCACATATTTTATAGATACGTGTTATTTTACATGAACATCTCTCATAAGCATATTTGTTGAATGCATTGCTGGTGTAAAAAGCTCAATTTTTGTTGCAAAATCGAATTTGGCAAAACTAGCGTTCAAAAAAGTGTGCGTAGTGTGTGTGTTTTTTAAAGGGAAAGACACGCGACCCCTACGCCAGGACGCCGGCTCTTATTACTTATAAATAAATGAATTGTTAATATATTGATATAATACACTTTACGCATTATCTGAAGCTCCGTCTTTCTGCTTTATCGGCACAATTCAGTGGATTCTCGGAGAACATATTTGTTCTAAGAAATCGTGTTTTTAATTTGTGATTGCACATTTTATTTTATAAGATAATAATATTATTTTTTCAAAATTATTAGTTTGATTTTTTACTTAAAGAGTGTCCCAAGATTGACGCATTATTTGAGTTTGCCATCATTCGTGCAGTAAAGGGTTGACAACCCTATTAAACAAATCCTTTGACAGCTGATAGTTTAGGGTTAAGAAAATGGAGTGTTATATTATTGAAAAACGTTCTAACGCAAGATTTGAATTATTAAACTCCATGAAAAGAAATTCAACGGTGTTAAATTTCACGATCTAGGAGGGCCAATTCTCAAATTCTTGGGACTGTGATCGGCAGACTTTTATTATTTTTGATTTATTGTTCAACAATGAAAACGTGTTGTTCTATCATGTAACGCTCCATTTATACTAAGCCTCAACTATCAGCTGTCAAATGGTTTTTCAAAGAGGGATGCCAACCTTTTACACCATGAGTGGTCGCAAATTCAAATCTTATGTTAATTTTGGGACACTCTTTATAAACAACATGTGTGTGCTTTTCTAAATGAAAACTTAGAAGAGATTAAAAATTTCAACTTTTTTTAAAACAATAATATGGAACTTGATTATCACGCTGTAGGAGTAAATAATTTATTTCAATTTTTTTAAAGTATGTTATACGGAAGTCCACTATATCATTATGATTATTTTTTTTCTACTTAAAATAATAAGAGTTTGCTCTGCATAGAACCAATTCATGTTCTATGATATATATCATGTTTGCTATATAAATTTAAAATTTAAATACTCTTAGATATGAAGGCGCATACTTTTTAATGGATTTCAGATGTCACGTGAAATGATTTTTTTCTTCATCAATTTCGCTAACACTTTTAATCGCAGCTCAGAATAACATTTATCATGGAGGTGGGGGGGGGGGGAGGACAAGAAAGAAAGCCTATCAAGTGCAAATAAAATTTGATAGGCTTATTAATGACAAATTTATTCAATAATTATTATATTTATATAATAATTGTTTAATTCTTATATTTATAGCTAACCTCATTATATTTATTTATAATACATATTTCTAACAATTTAGACACGCATTCCCCAAAGTGATCAATTGGTTAATCGCATGTCAGGGAGTAATCACCAAAAAGAAGGGCAATAGATTCAGTGAATATATTAAATCCTCTTCAGAACTTATTAATTCATAATAATAGTGCGCCGAACCACACGCAAAGCATTCTTCGGGACGACAATTTTATCGATATCTGTAATAATATTATAAATGTGAAAGTTTGGATGGATGGATGGATGTTTGTTAATCATGCCTGACCGTCTGAATGGAATGGGCAGAAATTTACCACAAAGATAGATAACAGTCAGAAATAGAACATAGGATACTTTTTATTTCGGTTCATTGAGTGGTTATTTTTTTTATTCATTAAGAACTCAATTTCGAGCTAAAAAGCTGAAACCAAATACCGCCAAAGATGACTAAGGCTCCAGTTCCCCCCCCCCAACTGAATTGAGGTTAGGCTTAGCAGAATTTCGACTGATTATTTCAAACGATTCTATTTATTTTCTTTGTGTTTGATGTATTTAAAATCAAATGTTGTTCATGAATCGATCATCCGGATTCATTCTGAAGTACTTTTAAAATGAAAAGAGAACAGAATAAAGAAAATAAAAAAATTCTAATCTGCATTGCGTTACCGCAACTGGCGTAGGAAAGTCAGACATGTGCATTACGCCAACTGGCGTTGAAAGTTCGCACGCGACTGTCATGACATCAACTGTGTTTGCGCGTGATGACAACTGTGTTTCCATTTAAATTAAAAGTTTAAAAATTATGCTGTTGTAGCTATCTCCATCTCGATCCATAAATGAAATGGATTCGATCGGACTTGATTTGCTGTTTTGTTTTATTTTGGGTACACAATGTAAATAAATTGTTTTCACGTTAGTTGTGTGTTCTTATTATTAAATTGTATTTATATTATATATTTTTCGTATATACTTATACATTTAAATGTATCGTCTTTAGGTCTTGATAGTTTTTCGTACATATACATCAAAATTTCCACGCGAACAGAGTCGCGGGTCATAGCTAATTAGAAATAAGATGAGAACATTTTTTTGGGGGGGGAGGGGGCGGATTTCTCCTACTCGTTTTATCATGATGCACGAATTTCATTTATAATTTTATTATGATCCAATAAATCTCTGTGTTCCATATCAGTCGATAAAAATTAATTCAACAAGTTTTTAAGCAGATGCCAGAATGCATGGGAGATGAAAAGGAGTAACCTTCTTCATTGATAGGAAGCTGTATCCTTTCATACAGCGCGAACTGGCTCTCTTGTTAGAATAGAGGGCGGAGAGCTCTGTGCGAAGTTTGAAGGCAGGTGGTGCTTTCCTTGACCTCATTCTGATGCCCCTTTTATTTATTTATTCGTTCTGAACTCTTCCTCCATCCCCGTATCTCGTGAAAGAACAAAAATGACCATTATGTGAAGATGCCCATCCCTCCCTTTTGAGCTTGCTGCTGTCAATCTACACGGAAACGCACTTTTTTTTTTTTTAAAGTACGGCATTATTTTGTCACTTCTACACTATTATTATATTCTTATTTTTAACTTTCATTTAGGATATTATTAACGGTATGGCATTATAACCGTCGGTGCACTGTAATTATAGATTAATAACTTTTGACGTGGATTTAACATTTTCGCTCAATCTATTGCCCTTCTCTTTAGTGATTACTCCCTGACTTCCGATTAACCAACTGACCACTTTGGGAAATGCGTATCTAAATTGTTATAAATATGTAAATTGTTATATATATAAATATAATAATTATTGAATAAATTTCCTATAACGCAAAATGTATTTTTCCCATGACCAGCATACTCGTCAAAAATAGTTAGCTGGATAACAGTATCTGAAAGTCGAATTTATGTCATAAATAAATGTTTGTATATTATTATAATTATGAATTAATAACTTGTCACGAGGTTTTAACATTTTCGCTCAATCTATCGCCTTTCGTTTTGGTGATTACTCCCTAACATCTGATTAACCAATTGACGGTTTCGACCACTTCGGTTATAGTATGATGTGTTTTATTGGACAAGGTCCCATTCAGGACTTGCTGTGCCATCCATGAGGATTTTTAAATAGTTCTAATATAAAATATGTAAATGAAATAAGGATGGATTGTAAAATATCAAAGTTGAGAAGATCCGTGGTTCAAAAAGATTTGGTACATGAATAAAAATAAATCTCAAATATTAAAGGCTATTAAAAAAAAAAATGGCTCTTAAAAAGTCAAAAAGTTTTGAGTGAGGTTTCTAACCCACTAGATCAAGTAAATTTAAAATAGGCGAACGAAAGTGAGTTAAACGATCTGAATTTAAAATTAGGGCAATTAGTAAAAATATGTGCTATAGAATGGATCACTCCACAGTTCGTACAATGAGGGGCTCGTTCCCCAAACAACAAGTCTATGGGAATTTTGTCTACTTTGGAAAGGCGTATCTAAATTGATGTAAATATGTATTATATATATATATAATAAGTGGTTAATTATAAATATGATAATTAAACAATTATTATATAAATATAATAATTATTGAAGAAATTCGCCATAACGCAACATGTTGTACTTTTCCCATCATCAGCATACTCATAAAAAATAATTAACTGGTTAATAGTATATAAAAGTCGATTTTGTGTTAAGCCTTTTTTTTTTTCTTATTTATTAAAACAAAATTTTTACACCGAACTAACTTATAGCCATATAATCATATACAAGTTTAGTTTAGTTATATTAACGTTCCATTTTAAAGCAACACGAGGGCTATTTTGGGATGGATCTCGTCCTTTTGGACCAAGGTCAGATGACGAGGGCGACACCTGAACTGGCACCCCCCTCTCCACACCACACCAGCGGGAGGGTATTTGGCCTGACAGATTTAACGTGCAAGAGACCCCCTCACACGACGGTTCTTCGGTGGAATCGAGTCTCAAACCTGAAACACTCCGGTTAAGAAGCCGAGACCTTACCACCAGGCCACCGTGGCCCCATAATCATATACAAATTTGCATATTTATAAGTCATTGCGTTTACATGTTACTGTCAGACCTACAGACGTTCAATTCATTGAATTTGGCTCAAAATTTAATAGATGTTAAATTTGTGTACCGGGTCTTATTCGTCAAACTTTTCGTTTTGTAGTCATCGTAATAACTTTTATTCTGACACAGACTTCATCTAAAAAGAGTTTGCTCAAAATATGATAGAAATCTACCAAATTGAAGACCATATACCAGATTTCAACCATCTATATCTCGAAGTGTTTAGAATTATCTACAGTCAGACAGATGGACATTTTCCCAAAACATGTTTTTCGAACTCTGGGAGATGTGAGATTTGTCGAAATCTTAAGTTCGAACTTTTTGACGATGACTATTTTTTCTCGACACTTCATATACGAGGGGGCAGGGTTATTGCAAAAGACAATTTTTTAAATAGTCGAAAACAAGTTTATAAAACAAAATCACAACACAGGTAATGAAAGATTTTTTTGCTTCTGAATTAATTAATAAATCTCATATCAATAATTCCGTATTATACCGGGTGATTCATAATGAATGGGCCAAAAAGAATAGCGCAGTGTGACTGCCGTAATAGATTTATTCAACCGAAACAAATTTATTCTGCAACTACAATTATACAATTTTTATTTGGCAACTGGGAAAAATCATCGAATGGCGAACTCGCCGCTAGAGACGTTGTTAAACAAAATGTCGCCCATGCAGGAGAAAGCGTTTTCGAATATGCCAAAACCTCCTCGGTAATTGTTGTGCAAAGACATTTTGGCACGAAATTTCGTAAAGAACCACCGCATAAGCAGGTGGGTGAAGCAGTTCTAGGATACCGGCTGCTTATACAAGAAGCAATGGATAGCTGCAGTGTTGAACTCCTTCACATGGCCATCACGAGTATGGCAGGAGCTTCATTAAAGTGTAGACATTTGTCTTGTCACATAGTGAACACCTGTAGAAACTTGAATAAATGTAGTTTTGAGTTAAATTTGAATTTTCTAAATGTATTAATTACAATGTTCACAATCATGGTTTCTTTTGTTCCATTCATTATGAATCCCCCTGACGGCGATATATATATATGTTACCGTGAAAGTCCGAAATCTGGAGAATGTCGACATTCGCTGGTGAATGTCAACATTCACGTAGTCGCTTGGTGTATGTCCGAAATATTTGCTAGATATCCTCATTTCTCACTTACACCGGCAAATGTCGACATCCACAATGCACTAATGGTGAATCTTGAATATGCGTTTCATCTCTCCGTATCCGGAGAGGAGAAATGCAGATTTGCAATTTCGCCTCTCTGTTGACCTTGTGTTCCAGCAAAACACAACGTGCTCTTGGCCGCACCTCTTTGTTGACGTTGCCTTCTGTTATCTCCTTTTCGAGCTCTTTAATCATCTTTTCAAATTCCACCAAAGCTTGTCTGTGATTGTCGACATATACCGGCGATGGTCCGAAAGTGCAAGAAATGTAATCAATTGTACGGTCTTTCACCAACGTTTTTGGTATGTGTTGACATTCACCAGCGAATGTCGACATTCTCCAATTTCGGTCTCTCACAGTAACATATATATATTGGCCAGGTAGTAATCCAAAGTTTGGAATTGCTTCTGAACAGAATACAGTAAAAGCTTCTTATTCGCGCTTCCTTCATTCGCGTTTTCACTATGCGCGAATTTAAAAAATGCCACCCAATTCCTGTATTCGCGGCTAAAAATTTCTTCATTCGCGGATCTAATCAGTACATGCATGATAATAAAAGGATTCCAATAGGTATCCGACCCAATATCCTTTGTAAATGCCATCAAATGGGCAACTGAAAAAAGTAAAATACATCTTATGACAACTTTGTCTAAAGTATGTTGTTAAATGCAAACATAGCCGAAATCGCGAATGGAATAGAACGAGCTGGGTTCGAACAGATAGAGTCAAGTGACATTCAGGAATGGCTTGAATCGCCAGATGAAGATTAAACTGAAACCGACTTGGAGGAAATTCACAGTCCATTGAAGAAGAGACTTCAACAAGCACTGATATTTAATTTGAAAATTCTTAGTGAAGGTTTAAGAATGGCAAATGAGCTTTGCGATTTCTTTATGAACACTGATCTGTATATGGAACGAAATCTTATTTTTAAGAGGCAAACTGCTTGTTCAACTGCCGCGTATCACTCTGAATTGAGTTTAGTTTAGTTATATTAACGTCCCGTTTAAAGCAACACGAGGGCTATTTTGGAACGGACCTCGTCATTTTGAACCGGGATCAGATGACGAGGATGACACCTGAGCTGGCATCCCCTCCCCACACCACACCAGTGGGAGGACGTTTGGACTGACAGATTTAACGTGCAAGAGCCCCCCTCACACGACGGTTCTTCGGTGGAATCGAGTCTCGAACCTGAAACCCTCCGGTTCCGAAGCCGGGACCTTAGCACCAAACCACCGCGGGCCCAGTCTGAATTGAAGGAGCTTTTAAAAGATGCCAAGCAAGAGAAAGTTACAAAATTCTTCTTCAAACCATTGCATAAGTCTTAAGATAATTAATCAAAATGTTCAAAAACTTGAATTAAATTGATTCACATATATATATATATATATATATATACACTATAACCAATAGAAAAAAAGAATCCAGCCTGAAAACTTCGTCAAGGGTCACTTTCAAGCAAGGATTCAAAATAAGGGATTTTTTCTGTGGGGCATCGGTGGACAATGGTCAAAAGTATTGACACCTCGTGACCCGAAAATCCTCCAAAAATTACGGCAATTTCTATTGGTTTCAGTTTTGTTTCGGTTGTTTTCCTTTTTGCTGGCTTATTTTGTTAATTATTTTGGTTCATTTGTATTTTAGTTGTAGCTGCATTTGTGCTCACCAAATACAATGATGGATTTAAAAACTAAAGTCTTTTTTAATTATTAAACTTGTTTGATTCAGTAATGATTTTTAGTTTCGATTCCGGTCTTGGTTTCGTTTCCGTGGTTAGTTCCGTTTTTGTTTCGTTTACATAATTTTACTAATTATAGTAATTTTTATTTGTTTCATTAATTGGTTCTATTTCATTTACCTTTCATTCTGTGAACTTTTAGCGTTTAATTCCGAATAGGGTTTTAATTTCGATTTCGACCAAGTTGGTTTCGTTTTAATTTTTGTTCACCAGGAAATGAGTTTTTATTGTTTTAATAACTTTGATTGTATATATATATATATATATATATATATATATATGACCATTTCGTATTCACGGTTTCTGTATTCGCGGCATATTTATGGAACGTATACCCCGCGCATAAAGAGCTTTTACTGTATATCAAATCATCTGAGAAAACACAATTGTTTTTCTCTATTTGTGATTGATTGTTCCAATGTTTTCCGACGCGCACCTGAAATCCGTTATCTAATGACCACAAGTCTTCTAAAGAAAAAGAAAAAGGAAAACGACAATTACGGAGATTGGGTCAATTCCAAACCAGTTTTTGGGCGCGATTCCTTAGATCCTGGTGACGCAATTCCTCTGAAATTTCGCAGAAGGGACTAGGGGGATGACGACGTACGGGGGCAAGGTCGAATGCTCAACGAATTGACCCCTGTTGACGACGCCTATTGTCACGTATGCGGAAACGGCGACGGATTTCGCGTGACGCAATGTCTGAGGGTCAACGAGACAATTTTGGCACGGGTATTGTTTTGTCGGTAAGTGGGGACTAACGAGCGAATGACGGAAGGTACTGTTTTTTTTTTAATCTTTTGCTCTCTCTCCTGGGGAAATTCCCTTTATAGCTCAAAAAAAAAAAAATAATAATAGAATTGCATGGAAATAAAGAAACATCCGCAAACTTTTTATTATTATTTTTTTTAAGTGGAGGGGTGGATTTGCAAGAAATTAATCTTTGAGGAGAATTTCGAGTTTATATTATGTAAAGCGTTGGAATTAAAATAAATATGTTTACAGTAAAGAAAACTATGAGCATTCATTCCTTGTGTGACCTCATAACCGTACTAAATAAATTTGCAATAAACATTAGAAATTATTTTTGTTCGAATTATTTTTATTGTTTCTGGACAACAAGGGATATTGGTTTGGTGACACTTTTAAATTTTATGTTAAAAAAATTATTACCAATTTCAAGTTATCATATGGGAACATTATTATTTATTAAGTGACGTAGTATCAATCCGACAGAAAAACATTATATTCATTTTTCGCAATCACCGACATTTACAAAAGCGATGGTTTTCAATCATCTTCTGAAATTTGTTCTCGAGGCCGATTTTTTTATGATTATTTCCCATTAACATATTTTTTTCTTCTTGCTACAACTTTTTACGACCTTTTATTCGCCAGACAGGAGAATAGAGTGAAGGGAGAACTTCGTAATAATTAGAATCGAGTACATAGTGACAACTTTTTGTTGGCGATAAGTCTTGAGAAGTGGCAAACTTCTTTATCAATTAATAACCCTAAATATGAAAAATTTATGCATCAAAAGCGATATATCCTCAATTTTCGCATTTTGAAGCTTCAAAACACCCAAACCAAAACATCATGTTTCCTCACACGATAAAAAAACGAACTATTATTCTATGAGATAATAAAATTTGAAATTGTCAATTAACGCACCATTAAATAAACACGAATTTTCTTGTAGAGTTCCAATAACCTGGAATAGCACTGTTTCTAGTTAAATCTAGATCTATGGAATAGCTGCACTATTAAAGGATGGTGAAATTAATGTATTTCATCAAGAAAGTAGGAAATTTCATGAACATAAGAACAATAAAAGGAAATATTTATATCTATGTAGAGATTTAATTAGCGGCCATTACCATTACGTATTTAGTTTGATTTTATTGTAATAGATGGCATCAGGGATTCCATTGAATACCAATAATCCAAAGTACGTCAAGTTTCAGAAAAAATGAACTGTATGCATTCGCTCAGCAGACGGAGAGAAGGAAGGTTATTTTGCTCCGAATAATAAATATTTAGTACGCAACGTATTTTTGCCGTGAAACACTTGATTAGGCTTCATCCTTGGTGGCATCTAAAGGCCTTATCACACGGCACTTTCCGTCAGCAAACGACAACAAAAGTGACGTCACTTCAAAGTTTCACATGATTGGTTGAATTTCGTTTGCGGGCAATATTTCCGACGACATTTTCTAGCTGGTTAGAAAAAATTGTCGATTATGAAACTTGCTTCACCGATTTGTGAGGGTAGAAACGAAAAAGTGCTGACGAAATTTCACAGTGTGATAAGGCCTTAAAAGGTGATAGTTTTTTCTCTGTTGTAAATAGCCTGTCCTGTCGTAATTTTTAATCTTTTCTGTACTCTTTGCTGTAAATAAATTTAACTTTCTCATTCAAAAGCTGCTTTTCTTCAATCAGTGACTCTAGACACTGATCTGAATGAGGTAGAATGGGCTAGTTTAGTTTAGTTATATTAACGTCTCGTTTAAAGCAACACGAGGGCTATTTTGGGACGGACCTCGTCATTTTGAACCACGGTCAGATGACGAGGACGACACCTGAACTGGCACTCCCCCTCTCCACACCACACTATACCAGTAGGAGGACGTTTGGCTTGACAGATTTAACTTGATCAGACCCCGATTACACGACGGTTCTTCGGTGGAATCGAGTCTCGAACCCGAAACCCTCCGGTTCCGAAACCGAGACCTTACCACCAGGCCACCGCGGCCCGAGGTAGAATGTGCACTTTGTCCCATCCATTCCTACATATGTAAAAGAATTTCTTTTTGAAGTCATCCTTCTTTCGGCTGGCACACTTTAAAAATATCGGCCACAGAGGTTTGAACCATGCAATCTGTCATGTTAGAGTGCAAGGATAATTACTGTGACATTTTCGGCAAAACATTAAAATGCAGCTGTTAAGTGGCTAGTACAAACGTCTTATCGAAAAAAAAAGCAACAATCCATCTCTTCTCTTGTTTCCTACCCCTCTTCCATCCAAAAGGCAATCCTTCATATTTTAGAGAAGAAAGGAGTAGTAGAGGCCTTTATTTTTTTTCTTCCTCCAACTCTATCAAATTCTGTCGGATCAAGGACTACTGGTAGAACCACCTTATTCATCATTTTCGAAGGGAAATAATACACTCAAGCCTTTCAAGGGAACAGAATGGAGGGAGACCCCCTCCCCAAATAAAAAAAGGGGAACAAGTAGTCCTGGGGAGGTATCCAGGGCTGTCATCTGATAAGATTTATATGAGAAAATTCATTGGCGGATGATGTTCGGATTGAAGGATTCCGGTGCTAAAGGGGTTAAATCCAGATTCGGCGGATTCCTCCACATTCAGCCATCTGGTACGAGCGGAACCGAAACTAATCTAGTAGAGGCAGAGAATTCAAAGGTAACTAAAAGGCCTTGAAGCGGAAATGAATTCCATCCCATTGGCCACCGTTAGATTTTTCACACACGCTTCAGAGCACTTTGGCAGGTGGCAGTAAGGCAACCAATCCAGATTTATAACTTAACTGAAGAGCATTTAATAAAGAGAATCGTTAAAACCATCCCGGAACTACTGTTGAAGAATCCTCTTATGAGCATTTCCTGATTGATGATAGTGTGTATAGTTTAAAAGTTTACACAATATAATAGTTTTAGAAAGATATTTTATCTTTCTAGGAAGATAAATTTTCTGTCATAAATTATAGAATAAATCCAAGATTTTTTTTTTTTACGGAAAAATTTTCTTCAATAAATCGAATTTGTTTTTTCAATCCTTTTCTTCTTTCCTTTTCTCATTTTAAATCACTTGTGTTAAAAAGTAGAACAAGTAATATAATAAAAAAAAAATTCAATTCCTACTTTGCTCAACACAAAAAAATTCTATTTTAGTTAGTTTTTATTAAATAATTATCAAGAAAATTATCGTGTATCAAAAAAATCATTGATTTTCGTAAGAATCGAACTCGCATTCTTCAACTTCACGTGAAAAATACTGAAATCCTCGCATCTTACCGACGAAGCTACTGGCTGTTAATTTCAATTTTTATTACAAATTGATAAAACTTTATTTAAGGTATTAAAAATTTATTAAATTTAATCAATAAATTAATATTTAGGAAAAACTGTATTAACATCAAGTGTCTTCCACTACAAGTTTAAAAAAATGTATTTGAACTCAAATGTATGAATAATGATTAAAAATTTTAAATTATTAACGGTTGAAAATGTAAACAAGATATATAAATATATAATGGGAGAATGTGAACTAATAGTAGGAATTGAATGGAAAAAAAAAAAAGACTACACTAATAGTAGGAATGGCATGAAAAGTAAAATTACACTTATAGTAGGAATTGAATTTAAAAAAATTACATTAATAGTAGGAATTGAATGAAAAAAAAAAAGACTACACTAATAGTAGGAATGGCATGAAAAGTAAAATTACACTAATAGTAGGAATTGAATTTAAAAAAATTACATTAATAGTAGGAATTGAATGAAAAAAAAAAGACTACACTAATAGTAGGAATGGCATGAAAAGTAAAATTACACTAATAGTAGGAATTGAATTAAAAAAAATTACATTAATAGTAGGAATCAAATGAAAAAAAAAAAGATTACACTAATAGTAGGAATGGAATGAAAAGTAAAATTACACTAATAGTAGGAATTGAATTTAAAAAAATTACATTAATAGTAGGAATCGAATGAAAAAAAAAGATTACACTAATAGTAGGAATGGAATGAAAAGTAAAATTACACTAATAGTAGGAATTGAATTTAAAAAAATTACATTAATAGTAGGAATCGAATGAAAAAAAAAGATTACACTAATAGTAGGAATGGAATGAAAAGTAAAATTACACTAATAGTAGGAATTGAATTTAAAAAAATTACATTAATAGTAGGAATTGAATGAAAAAAAAAAGACTACACTAATAGTAGGAATGGCATGAAAAGTAAAATTACACTAATAGTAGGAATTGAATTAAAAAAAAT
>JAPMOQ010018023.1:4444527-4456197 GCA_026543055.1 Argiope trifasciata
AAAAAAATTACATTAATAGTAGGAATTGAATGAAAAAAAAAATTACATTAATAGTAGGAATTGAATGAAAAAAAAAATTACACTAATAGTAGGAATTGAATGGAAAAAAAAATACACTAATAGTAGGAATTGAATGAAAAAATAAATTACACTAAAAGTACGAACTGAATGGAAAAAAAATTACACTAAAAGTGCGAATTGAATGGAAAAAAAATTACACTAATAGTAGGAATTAAATGAAGAAAATAATTACACTAATTGTAGGAATTGAATGAAGAAAAAAATGCACCAATAATAGGAATTGAAAAAAAAAAAAAAAAAAAAAAAAAGCAAAGCTTGCTTATAAGAAAATATATTAAGTAAACCTGTGTCTTTTATACATTATTAGAAAATTTCTTTCTCGGTTTGGCAGCGAATTTGCCACATGTAATAACTAAAACTCCAGATACACTAATTTTCTCTTCTTTTTTTTTTTTCAGAATAGTGAATCCGATTTGCCAGAATGTTCCGAGATGGCCGTGTGCAACAGGGTAGATACATACTCTACACCGTGGATAGAAAGGCAGTGCAGATGTCCTGGGAAGAAAGTGTGTTCTATGTCTGTCGATCCTAGAGATGGATACACGGTAGTGGACAAATCAAGGCAACTGAAGGTAAGAAGCCAACGATGATAACTAAGTCTAAAAATACTGCTTTGCCAAATACTTCGCCCATTTCTGTGGGGGATTGAAGATTTTACATCAAACCAAGAATAAAGACTGTAACCGTAACTGTTTTCCTCGGCCGTCATGAACAACCAGTCCATGTCTAAAATAGCCGTAGTGTTGCTTTGAAACGGGACGTTAATGTAACTAAACTAAACTCCAGCCTTTAGAAGTATTACAGATAAAAAATAAAATTTAATTAAAACTGTAAAAATTTGTAATTAAAGTTTCATTTTCGAGAATATATTTCTTCAATATCATAAATTTGTGCTATTCGATAAATAAATAAAACCTTTGTTATAAAAAAAAAGTGTACGCCTATATATAACGTTAACAGACCATCTCAAACGAATTTGTCTCTGTTTTTCTAGCATTATCGTTTCATAATTGCCTTTTTAAAGATCTAATCAACTGTGTAACCGAAACTGTTTTCCTCGGCGCTCTATCGTGCGCTGCCACGAACAATCAGTCTATGTCTTGGAAGCAAGTGTAAAGTATGATGTAGTCTCCGAGTATTATTTTAATGCAGTCATGTTAAATGTTGTTGTCCCAAATAGTTTGGTCCCCGTGTAAATCATGTCCTTTGATGTCATTAAACGTATTTTTTTAAACTAAATTGGCATGATTGATTGATTTTAACAGTCTAACCTGCCAGAATTAAAATTTTAGCGCCCTTTCGGTCACAAGACTAGTTATTTACTGAATTTTAATTATTCTATTCATTGCTTTTATACGATGGTCAACCAGCGTCCTAGCATAGGGGTAGCGTGTCTTCCCCGTGATCTGGGCGTCACGGTTCGGGCATGATTGTTCTGTGTTCTCTCTGTGAGATGTATGAATGTGCCCCCCTGTAAAAAGGAGTTGTGCAAGCGAATGTGTGTGCCACCTTCATTTGAGCTAGAAGTCAGACTTCTGCCTCTGGGTGCTCAGGGGTCTTTACCCTTCGAAGCTATTGCATCCCTTTTGCGTGGAAACACGGACAGGACATCATCATCATCAAATAAAATATTCTACATGCCGTTTCTGAAACTTTTTTACAACTTGAATTAGCCATAAAAGCAATCAGAGTTAAAATGAAATATTATTGTAAGAGGCGATATGATACTCATATACACGTGGTAAAAAATATTAAACGAAAAAATATCTTATTGAATGAAAATCAAGGTTGAAGAATTCCGGAAATGTTGATATTCTTTCGTTATCTTTTATTTTAACGAAATAAGAAGCATCCAAAAGTGGTATTTTTGCATTACTGAAATGAACAGTACATTACTCCACATTTATACTGGTTTTATCAACGCATTCCCGATTATCACCATATTATCGTTTTATGAATCTGTATTTTATTTCATTACTTATTTGTTTGTTTGGACTTTTATGGCGCAAGAGCCATGATGTTGACCATAGTGCGCCAAACAATGGTTAAAATTATGGTGGGTGGTGGTGGGTCTAATGCCACTTGGTCATACCAAGCCCGAATGGGCGGAGCTCTTTCGAATGATGGCAAAAATGCGCGCCTTTCGTTGTTCACGAGCACCGTTCAAGTGAAAGGACGACTCTGGTCGAACACACGTGACATGACCCTTTTTTTTTGGGGGGGGGTCGAACTCATCCACTAGTCAGAATTTAAATCCAAATCAGAGACCGATTCAGTACCCCTAGAGGTATTATTTTGTTATGGGAACTTGGAGGACTTTGCTGTCACGACCTATTTAACGTGCCCCTACTGCCATTAGCCAACACGGCGGTCTTTGGCCGAGACGAGGACAGAACTCGTTACCTTTAGGTTACGAGACAGACGCTCTACCAACCAGGTTACAGCGGCCCGGTAAAATTACACTACTTTAAAAGAACCACCAAAGGGAATATGAGTAGATGCAAAAAGTAATCACGATTCAAATAAACGGACAAAACTTTATGGACTTTGAAAAAAGCAAAGCGTTGGACATGAGGTATCTAATCAAGCAGAAAAAGATAATGAAGGGCAAGACTTTTGAAAAAAGTATGAGCATTGAAATTTGGGCATTCTGACAAAATATGCTGTTTATTTCATTACTTAGTAATAATGAGAATTATACTATAATAATGAATGATTATATAGTAATGATGAAGATTTGTAGTGGAAGCTTTATAAGCCAGATAACATCTAAATAAAGGCCAGGTAGAAAAAAAAGTATTATTCACAGTTCTGGAATATTTGTCATCGGGTCACCAAATTGTAGCGCTATTATGTGGAACTCATTAAGATCGGTTATTAAATCAGATTATCTTTCTGGAGTGATAATTTCAGATTAAATTTGAAATTGAAATAAGCGAAACTAAATCAAGTCGCTATATTTTTATTTCATCAAAACGCTACTGCTGTTGCCACTTTTTAAAAGGACAACTTATATAAAAAAAGATAATAAAATAGAAATGTAGCTGCTACATATTATATAATTTTTGTAACATAATAATAATAAAGAATCAAGCACATGAGTATCTGAATATTTTATATAGTATAAAGCAGAAAAGATAATGAAGGGCAAGATTTTTGAAAAAAGTGTAACCATCGGGGCATTCTGACAAAATATGCTCTTCATTTCATTCCTTAGTAATCATGATTATTAATTATTTCTTATTCAACTGAAGAAAAACCAGACAATTTAATTATATTAAAAAGACCACATGGCATTTTAGACAAACCTATTTTAACATGGTTTTTCTCTTTCTAGCTCTGTGAGCCAGTGAATCAACTGCCCACTTGCCGCTATTTTCGGGATGTTGCGTGGACCTACGCAACATACCCCGACAACACAACGAAGCAAACGATGCATTGCGTCTGCCCCAAGAACAGCGTCGCTTATATATTCAAGCACGAAATATACAACACGCCTGACGGAGTGGCGATTCTGTATTTTCTCGCCTGTTCACCACAAAGTGTAAGATACATATTTTTTTCTTCCCCTGACGAGTTTCTTTTGACAAATGTCTAACAAATCACGAAATGGATTTTATGTTTAAGGTATCTGACTACATAGGTGAATTTGTTTTTCATTGTTGTTTCTGGCAGTTTTGACTTTCCTCTTTACAAAACAGTTTATCTTTTTTAGGAAGAGGAAGGTCTGACCAATCAGCCAATTTCATATATTTTTCCAGCTAAAATTTGTCTTACACTCACACACCGCACATAGAGAGAGAGAAAGGAAAGTTCGAATTTTTTGCCCTAAGGCAAAAGAATGGAAGCCTTAAAGCAGGTTTCTAGAGAAAAGATAGAATTTTTATAATTTTTGAAAATGGAACTTGCGCATTAATTTTATTTATTAAAACGTTCATGTCTGTAGCTACTTTAAAATCCAATGTGGCTGAAACCAATAAAACAGAGAATAAGCAAATTCCACGTAATATTTTATCTAGAAAATATCTCGTTTATTTGGACGAATAGACAACTACAACAACAACAAAAAAAAACGTATAAGCATATCCACGTAATATTTTATCTACAAAATATATCGTTTATTTGGACGAATAGACAACAACAAAAAAAGTATAAGCATATCCACGTAATATTTTATTTACAAAATATATCGTTTATTCGGACAAATAGACAACAACAAAAAACGTATACGCAAATTCACGTAATATTTTATTTACAAAATATATCATTTATTCGGAATAATATACAACAATAGAAAACGTATAAGCAAATCCACGTAATATTTTGTTTACAAAATATATCGTTTATTCGGAAGAATATACAACAAAAAACGCATAAGCAAATCCACGTAATATCTACAAAATATATTGTTTATTGGGAAGAATATACAACAACGAAAAACGTATAAGCACATCCACGTAATATTCCATCTATAATATATATCGTTTATTCAGAATATTCAACAACAGAAAACGTATAAGCAAATTCACGTAATATTTTGTCTACAAAATAAATCGTTTATTCGTAAGAATATCAAACCAAAAACGTATACACAAATCCACGTAATATTTCATCTAAAAAATATATCGTTTATTCGGAAGAATATACAACAATAGAAAACGTATAAGCAAATCCACTTAATATTTTATCTACAAAATATATCGTTTATTCCGAAGAATATCCAACAACAAAAAACGTCAACTATCGCATCAATCTCAATATTTCTCAGTTTAGTTTAGTTATACTAACGTCCTGTTGTGAAGTAACACTAGGGCTATTTTGGGAAGGACTACGTCAATATTTCCCAGACAGTATCTAATTGAAATGTCCTCCAAAATACATGGGCAACCATGGCCAAAATCTACCGTCCGTAACACGAATCTTTTTAATTGTTCCTTCTATATATAAAGATGCGAATTATGGATTCCTTTGAAACCGTAAACAGCTTACGCACATAGGAAGGAAGCTTTATGGAATCTGCCAACCTTGAAGACAGACAGCTTCAGATCCCTATGGAAATGGGAAACCTATCAAGGTGATGATAAAAGATCACATATTATTTCCCTTTTGTTTCGACGTAACCAGCGGGAATCTCGAATGTAACTTTTTTTTCGCCGGAGAACCCACAATGGAATCATTCTGCCGAAATCGTTCGCACTTCCTTCGTTCAAGAGCACACACGCCCTCTTTCTTGACCGTCCCTCCGGTGTGTGGAAGGAAGTGCACTGTCCGTTTGTTACCCCGATTTGAGAAAACAACATTCCCATTCATTCATTCATTCTGTTCCCATTCATTCCGCAGTCACGACTCGTATCCGGCCTTTGTTTTTTGCTCATTCTCTTTTAAGATGTTAAATGCCAAGGCATGCGAGAAAGTGAGAGGGGGAGAAAGGAGCAGAAAACGTTCCCGAAATTAACTGGCCCCGTTTGAAATTACAACCTGTTGATTTTCTTATTTCTGCTGCAGCATTTAAATGTTTACTTGGATTCTATTCATATTAGAATTCCATTCATGGCATTTGTAGTATGTATTTATTTACATATATTAAAAAATATTTCACTCATATCCACATTTTTTGACCCAATATGCCCTTTTAAACGTTCGTATTCATTTGTTAATACGAACCTATTTTTAACTAAAAGTATTTCACTCATATCCACATTCTTAGTTCATACTTCACATTTTTTGACTCAATATGTTAATTAAACGTTCGTATTAATACGAACGTATTTTTAAATAAAAATATTTCACTTATACTCACATTCTTAGTTCATACTTCTCATTTTTTGACCCAGTATGTCCATTCAAACGTTCGTATTCATTTGTTAATTTTGCAAAGTGTATGAGTTATTGTATTATCAACATTAACTATTTCAGAGCAATGCAATGTCGATATCAGTATTAGTAATTTAAACTGATCCGTTATAAATGTCAATATTAGTAATTTAAATTGAAAAATTTTCATGTGCAATATTTAATTTATTACCATTGGTGGGAATATCTTTACCCTGAAAGGCACGTGGTCCTAAAAATCAGACTTAACTCTCTATTGGCTAAATAAAATTATAGTTTTAGATGGGTTATATTAAAGATCATTTTTATATGAAGTCCCCACTTTTTTATGGATGAATAAATCCTACTTTTATTCGGCTTAATTAATAAAATTATGTAAACGAAACTAATTGGGTCAAAATCGAAATGAAAATTTAATTCAGAATGAAAAGCTAAAAGTTCACAGAAATGAAATAGAGCCTGTTAATGAAACCAATCTAAATTAATATAATTAGTAAAATTATGTAAAGAAACTAACTACGGAAAAACTAATCTAACTTCCTTTTTGCTTGGCTTATTTTGTTAATACATATATATTAATTAAAAAAATAAGCCAAGCAAAAAAGCGTTTTTGTTTCGTTTACATAATTTTATTAATTATATTAATTTGGATTTATTTCATTAATTGGTTCTATTTCATTTACCTTTCATTTTGTGAACTTTTGGCGTTTAATTCCGATTTCTACCTAGTTGGTTTCGTTTTAATTTTTGTTGACCAGGAAATGGGTTTTAATTGTTTTATAATTTTATGGTTATATTATATATATAATTTTAAGCTTTTTTTTTAACGACACATAATTTGATTGATTGATTTATTTTTTCTTCCTACAGAAAATGCGTTGTCAGAGAAAGGAACCATGTCGCCTCTTCACCGTCAAAAAGAGGCCTGACGTCGAGGAGGTGAGCACCAACACTCTCTGCCAATGCCCCAGAGGTCACTACTGTCCCGAGCACCACAGTCAACCGTCGGTCATCTCCAGCCCTTCCAGCTTCACGGAAGAACACATTCGGACTTACAGTGGCTATTGCACGTCGGAACTCTCTTGATGAAAAACCGAGATTTCCAATACGTTGAAAAGCATCAAAATCACTGGCGACCAAGGCAGTATTACTTATGCCCGTGTATCACGTGGCAGCCAGACAGTAACTGCGATCACAGTGGTGGAAAAGCCCATGGTGGAGAGCAGATTATCCGTAACCGGGGCTTTCAGAAACGAAAGCCAATCTTCATTTCAAATCCAAATCCAAAGCCATAAGTTTTTATTTTTTTAAATGTCGTACAGTTTGGCGACATTTTCTTTTTGAGATTTTTAGTTACTGTTTCTTTTTTTAAATCATATACCACCGATGGATCAAAGTCATGATAAATCTCATTGTATTATTAGATAAAGCAGATGTCGTAATTTAAATTTTCTTTAACTATCAAAAATTAATTATTGTTTAAAATTTTTAAGTAAATTTTTCGAGAAAAAAAATTACGGACGTTAAAAAATATCATGGTTTTTATGTAATATAATTAAAATAAGTAGAACTATCATATGTTTATAAATATTAACAACTAAACTCAATGGTACAACAGCCCATATGAGCCAAGGCCTGCTTTCTGCTGCCCATATCAGCTTTTTTGACCGTGGATCCAGGGCTATAATTTCAACAATGTCTCGAATTTTAGTTTAGTTTAGTTTAGTTTTATTAACGACTCATTGCAAAGCAAAACAAGGCCAATTTTGGGACGGACCTCGTCATTTTGAACCACGGTCAAATGATGGGGACGACACCTGAACTGGCATCCCCCTCTCCACACCAGAGGAAGGACGTTTGGCCTAACAGATTTAACGTGCACGAGACTCCCTCACACGACTGTTTCTCAGGGGAATCAAGTCTCGAACCTGAAACCCTCCGAAATCGAAACCTTACCGCCAGGTCACCGCGGCCTCGAAAGCTTTGCAAAATGCTAATGCCTTAATTTAAAACTTAAAAATAAGATATATGAATTTGAATTATAAATATTTTTTAAAAATAGAAGTTGGGAAAAATAGGTAAATATAATAATTATATGACATTTTGGGATCATCAGTGGCGACATCAAATAAATATGTTACGGTTAATGTTATTAATCGATTTGTCACAAATACCTATTTGATAGCAAGAATTATGTAATTTAGTTAAAACCTTATTAAGTTGCTCCTGAATTTAAAATCGTAATTAAGGGAGTCGCTATTTATATATAATAAAAATCAACCATTTATCTACAGTTATATAAAATTCAGATTCATCGAATTTTTAAAAGTGCTTATTTACTTTCCTAATCCTTAGAGCAACATTTCTTTCTTTCTTCACAAAAATATAAAATTCCATTCTAATTTTATAGAAAATAGCTTAATATATTATTTATATGCTTTTTTTAAAAAAATATTTTCAAAATTATAAAGCAGTTAGTACTGCCCCCCCCCTCACAAGAAAGTAAAAATAAATAAATAAAAAATAAACTATAAGTTTTTGTCGCCCTTTTAGAACATTATTAGCTTCTTGCATACAGCCGACCATTCCGCCACCACTGAACATAGCAGTATCGACAGGATTTGTGGTGGTCGACTGCTGAATAAGTATTGTCCAACCTTACTTGGACCGATCAGTCAAACTAGCATTCCTTTCGGGGTAGTCAATAGCTGTCTTTCTCCCCATCTGCACTCTCTCAAACAGTTGGAATGGAACTATCCATCTTTAACATCATATCCTTCATAATTTTGAGATGACCTGGTACCAACAGTGCTGTACTTAAATCATTATTGACAATCTTCAGGTTCTTCCTTCACTCTGAGATCTCCATACATTCCACTGAATAGTGGTAAACCGAACCCATTTCCCCGCAAATGTATTCATTTTCCTTCGTTCTTCCAAATCTTTGGAAAAAGGCAGGAAATCCCCCATGTCCAGATATTATTTGGATTATAAGTGGATGGTATCTTCTTAATAACATTATTAACTATGTATATATTTGGCTTACTATATTTTAAATCATGTTTAGTAATAAAATCGCAAATAGTGCAAAGTCGAGCAATATTTTCCACTTCTAATATTCCTCGCCTCAAATTGCACTATGTCAAACAAACGCGAACGACTACCAATCTATTAGTGAGTCATCACGTGACATCCAAAATAGCCACCTACTAATCATCCGATTAGCTCCAGATGTACATGCACAGAGGAACGGTGCGTCGCTGAATACAAATCTCCACCAAACCTTTAGCCCAAGTTTTTCACGGTCCCGTGCATCCATAACGTTCCCTGGAGCAAGCTGCATTGAAAAAGATTGATCATAAAGAAAGGTTTTCTCTCCGTGGCGATTGTGGGTGGGATTCGCTGGTAAAGGTGAAGACCGAAGTGCACAGTGACACGGCCCACTGGTCGAGTGGTCAGAGGTCTTGCCACCTGTCTTGTTCTCCTTTCCCTTGTCCACCATATAGAAAAGTATGGGAATGGCCACAGGTGGACTCTTCCCAGGCGCAGGCTTCTGAGAAAATACAAAACCTTAAGGCTTCAGAATAGGGGCTCCCATTTACAATTTTGGCTTTCACTCTTTCTCAAAGGAACGTGGGACTTCCGATTCCCATTTTATTCGATATCAAAAAGGCAGTCTTTCACCCTTTTGATACCAATTGTTCTTTATGCGAAATGGAATACATACAAAGTTTGGATTGGTTATAGATTTGGAATGATAGATTTGTGGTTGAAAAATATTTTGTGATAGTGAAAGGATGTTTTTTTTTTTATTAATATAGAAATTATTATTTTAGATTTTTAGATAGTTATTGTTAATAATAACTATCTAATAATTATTATTAATAATCTAAAATAATAATTTCTATATTAATAATAAAAATAATTATTTTTAGATTCTTATTATTAATATAGAAATTATTTTTTTAGATTATTATTAATAATTAGATTTTTATTATTGATATAGAAATCGAAATAGTTGCGGTATTTTAAATTAAAGATGATTTCTAATAATTGATTACATTCGACCGTTCATAATTGAAAACAAGAAATATAATTTAAAAAAATTCAATTTCCACTTAGGTCAACAAAGAATTTCGGTTGTTTTAGTTACTTTTTATCAAATAATTATTTTTAAAAAAAAGATTGATTTTCGCTAGAGTTGAACTTGCATTCTTCACCTTCACGTGGAAAATACTGAAATCCTTGCATTTTACCAATTGAGTTATTACCTGTTGATTTAGTTTTCACTACAATCTGCTAAAACTCTATTTAAAGCATTAAATTACATGAATAAATGAATCAATATTTGAAAAACAAAACAACAACAAAAAACAGTACTAATATCAAGTCCCATGCACTACAAGTTTAAAAAAAAAATGTATTTGAACTAGAGTGGACGAATAAAAAACATTTTATAAGCGACTGAAAATTTGAACAAGATATATAAATAAATTAATACAGTGAGAGTGTGAATTAAGAGTAGGAATTGAGAAATATATAAAATAATATAAAGATTATAGTGAAAGTGTGGGGAAAGCATTTTTATTACTAATGTCGAATCGAATTAATTGCAATATTTTAAATGGTAGATAATTTTATTAATTTATCTTTCATTTTTGAAAATAAAAATATTGAGAATTTCATACTTCTTGTTAAAAAAAAATCTTTAATAAAATTTCCTTTTAATTTAATTTATTTAATCAATGAATGAATAAAATAGTATTCAGTCTTAATTTGGATTAAAATAATTTAGCAATTACATTTTAATTTTCGTTAAAACAATGAGATTTATCATCACTACAAATTTAGATTATTTACCAATTTTTTTTTTCTGTTCTTGATTTATAAATATATATATATTTTTTTGCCTGATACATATTATATAAATAAGAGAAAAGTATTTAATTCATTCTTGGTTGCACAGGTGAATTTTGAGCTTTCTACTAAAACAAAATAACAAGAACTGGCAATATTAAGATACAAAATGTACATAAAGTGTAAATGTAGACTCGTCCTCTGTAAATGCCTTGGAGTGCGATTTGGAGTAGAATATGTGTAGTACAATTTTTGTGTAAGATGTTTGTAAATATTAGAGTTTTTTTTAAAATGTATATTCTTTTTTTGTGTGTGTCTTTTTTTATAGAATTTTGGCACAATTTTATTTGAATGTAAAGCTTTGGATTGTTATTGTGCCATATTTTCACTTGATGCTTTCAGAAATATGTACATTGATTTACATTTTGAATCATACATTCTAATTCATATATGTCTTTAAAAATGTTAATTTCAAGTTATGTCATTTCAAAAGCTAATTTCTTTGATTTATTGATATGACTTTAAAGAAACTTTTTGTTCCATATATTTTTTTCCTCCCTTATAAGGTATCACATAATTTACTTCCTTTAATAAATTGATCAAGAAAATGAAATATGGCTTATCATAGATCTTTCATATTTTTAAGAAATATTTTCTTTGTAAAAAAATGTATAGTGTGTACAGAGAATATTTTGCAAATGAAAATAAAAATGAGAATAAATAACTTATTCTATTTTTTATGCCTTTTTTTTAATGTTTGTGATCAATCTGTGTTTGTATATTTCAATTTCCATATTTTCTTCCCCTTAAGGGTGCAGTATACACGCCACCTACAATTTTCAAGCGTAATGTTTGTTAAGATCAACGGCATGTGCCCCGCCCACATGAACAGCGCCACCT
>JAPMOQ010018023.1:4458349-4476601 GCA_026543055.1 Argiope trifasciata
AAAAAAAAAAAAAAAAAAAAAAAAAAAAACTAGTAGTAAACGTTGCATATCTATAGAATTTGAAGTTAAATATACTCTCGTGAGTAAGTGATCCAAAGCAAGCTGATTTTAGCAACCATAAATCTGGATTATAAAAATTAACTAAAACTAAGTTGATCACTTCTTTCATTAAAACTTTATTATATGGCAGAGATATAAGGTTTTTTAATATACATTGGCATTCATGTAACAATATATTTTACAACTATTTTTCGTACAATTTATGGTTACATATGAATAATCATAATTTCTATTTTGAGCGAAGCAACATTCTTACCAATTTATTTAATTGAATCTCTTAAAACAATTTTCTTTTTAAATTTTAGTTACTTACAAATTTTTAAAAAAGCTGATAAGTCTTCAGAAATGCAGAAAAGTTTTGACTTATTCCGGATATCAGAGAAAGAAAAGTTTGTGGTTATTTTATTCTTTTCTTTGTTAAATATATGTGACCATATTATATACATTATTACAAAGCCAAGATAAATTTTCATTTTGAAACATTTCAGAACCAGAAGACATTTAATATAATATATGCAATTTCATTAATTATTTTTTCTTCCAATTTATGCTTATTATCATATTCAGTTGGTTATATTCCACATAGGATAAATGCTATTACATACTTTTCTAACATTATTTTCAAAATAGTCTTTTTCTTTTTAATGTGGTACAAATGACTCATTTAATTAAAATTTAGGACATTCTCTTTTTTCCGAAAATTAGGGAGAAATTAGTATCCCAGCTACATAGAAATACCAGGACATATCAAATACGTAGCATGAGTTGGAAAATTCACTTTTATTCGTTTCCTTTCTCATTCAAGCCTATTTAATATTTTTAAATAAATAATTTTAAAATATAAAAAATTAGGGACATTTTCTTTAAATTCGCTGTTAGTACTAAATCTATTGAGAGAAAGGATTGAGCTCATTGCTTAGGGATGAGTTTGAGGTCTTACATTTACATAGGCACATAGATCTTTCCCAATTCCCTTGGATTAAAAAATTAGCAATCGCATTTATTGCTAAAAATGAAGTCTTGCTAAACGAAATACTACAAATATTAAATTATTCAATTACTCCTTCTAAATTACCGGATTCTCTAATCTTAATTAACAAAATTATGAAGAGCAATTAAATGTCCCAAAATCGAAGTACTTCAATAATTAATCAGTGATGTGTTCGATGTTCTAAGAGTCCTATTCACGCGGCCCTCAGAACGATTTTTCTATGCAACTCAGAGAGTATATTTTCCAAACAAGTTTCAAAAACCCCTCTCGTGATGTACAAACACAGTGTCGGTTTTCAGAAGACCTCTTCAAAGAATAAGGGGAAGTATTATTGGGGGCAGATCCGTGGGTCGATTGACCTTCTGAATGTCACAATCCCAGACAGCAATATCTCCCGGGGACTAGGAATTCTTTTCTTGTTGGGTGTTATTCGGCTTGTCAATCAAACCTTCCTTCGTTAATTTGGTAACGCCTTTCCCCCCCAACGATAGGTGGCGTTTTTATCGACATCAGGTTTTGTTCTCAGTATATGGCACTCTTAAGGCCTTATGACACGATGAAATTTCGTCAGCACTTTCCCGTTTCTACCCTCAAAAATCGGTGAAGCAAGTTTCCTAATAGACAACTTTTTCGAACCAATATATATATATATAATTTAATTCAAAATTTTAAAGAATCTAAATCAATGATGGCGGTAAGAGGGAATGTACTCAATAAGTAACTTAATATATAAATTTAAATATCACGATGGTACATGTGAACATTTCCTACCAATTGGATGAACTTTTATCATAAAAAGGATTATTGTTGTTTGGTATTATGTGATAAAATAAACCACAGTTACCTGACCAAATGATAAAGACATACATAACTTAACATTTTATAGAAATATTGTTGTAAATTTCTTTTCAAAAAAGTACAAGAGCCTTATTCTAACGAATACAATGTATTATGATAAAACAATTAATAGACTGTCCAATAAATGAATCAACAGATCATACAAAAATATTGGAAAGGGCCTTAGATTAAAGAAAAGTAAAAGACCTGTGGATATTCTTAACCAGCTTTTGAAGATGTGAATTACTGATAGGAAAACATATATTTGATCTAAAGTAATAACAATTATTTAAGAGGTCTGGTAAATTTGCTTACAATACATTTATTCTCTGGATTTTAGTAAACGCTAAATGGAATGAAAAGAAATTGATCAATTAAAACAAGAAAATTAAATATACTGTAAACCTTAACGATTTGTCCGATTGTGATAAATTAATCACCGTATTAATTGGTGTTGTAACCATAACTGTTTCCCTCGGCCCTCTATCTGGAGCCGGTGGCTGCCATCCCTTGTTGGGCTCCGTGGTGGCCCGAATATTTCTAAATATCGCATGGGTTTTTATAATGATCAACACAGTAATGCTTTTTTAAAATTTTTTATAGTTTTTTCTGAAAACAATGATTTGAAGAACATTTCCCCCCTTTTGATTCATAAAAGTATCTCTTCACTTGTCGGCGAAGTAAAATCAATTAAAAAACTGAACAGTGGAAAACTTCTAATCGAAGTCATGAACATGAGACAATCAGAAAATATATTGAAACTAGAAAAAATAGGGAACATAGATGTCAAAGTCACTCCACATCGTACACTCAATCATTCCAGAGGCGTTATTTCTGAAAGCGAATTTCAAAAAGATCTGGAAGAAGATATACTAGAATGTCTGAAAAGCCAAAAAGTCATTGCAGTCCGCCGAATTACAGTCAAAAGAAATGGTCAGAACTTTCCAACAAAACATCTTATCCTTACATTTGACACACCTGTATTACCAAAATCCGTTAAAATAGCTTATATAAACAGCCCAGTTAAACATTTTATTCCTAATCCACTACGCTGCTTTAAATGCCAAAAGTTTGGCCATACAATAACGGCTTGCCGAGGGAAACAAATCTGTGCACGTTGTTCTATTCCAGATCACGAAAGCAACTCTTGCAATTCTACCGTAACAAAATGCCACAACTGCGATGGTGATCATCCATCGTATTCCAGAACATGTCCTCATTTTAAGCAAGAAAAAGAAATCCTGACGGTTAAAATAACAAAAAACCTCTCTTTCCCAGATGCTCGAAAAATAGTCACGGACAGAACACCAAAACCAAATCTCTCTTATGCATCTGCACTTAACTCCTCCGTCCCTCCTTCCCAACAAACAACCTCTGCCATAAATAATCCTACATCAACTACAGCAAAAACTCCGGTTAATAATGAATTAATAACAATTTAAAAAAGTGACTGGCTTGAACTTCTTGCAATTAAAAAATCTTGGGAGAATGCCTCATCCTCCCCTGCCATATCACAGGCAATTACTAGTTCAACTCCTGTGCAAGAGATTCACCCAAATCCACCTTACCCAACTATTATTAGTCATAAACAAGGAAATACATCCCCAGTTTCTAAAAATAATTTATTAGATGAAAAAATGACATCAAATAAATCTTCAAATAATAATAATATATCCTTATCAACAAAAAACAATTCTTCCCTGGTAAATACGAATGCAAAAAGTGCTCGGGAAAATAAAAAAAATGATGAAGAAGTCAAATGATAAGGAGAAAATAAAAGAATCCAAATCTACCAAACGTGCTCGCCTACTAGCCAATAAAAGAGATCAAAATATCGAAAGTTCTGCAAATCGATCACTTTCCCAACAAGACTTTTTGAAAGATTCTCGAAAGAAAAATCCAAATGATGATTGTGAAGATAGTGACTCACTTCTTAAAGTTCATCCATCTGAAGATGATATGTCCACCAGTGAGGTTGATGATTCCTTGCTCTCTCCGTAGTCATCCGCTTCTGACAGTTTTTACACTTTTATTGTTTTAGAGTTTTAAATTTATGGCCGCATTTATTTCCTGGAACTGCAGAGGGATTTTGAACAAGTCTTCAGAACTTAGAGACCTTATTTATAAATATCAGCCAACCTGTATTGCACTTCAAGAGACATATCTTAAAACTGATAAAAATAATATTTCTAATTACCAAATTTTTAGCAAACATCATATGCAAAATAGAGCTTCTGGTGGCGTTGCAATTCTTACAGCGAGCAATATCCCATCCATGCCTTTGATTCTGAACACTAATCTTCAAGCAGTGGCAATCCGAGTTCAGATGCAATCCCTGATCACTGTTTGCAGTCTCTACTTGCCTCCCAACGAAACAGTTATTCAAACAGATCTGAATATCTTGATTTCTCAACTGCCATCTCCATTCATTATTTTGGGAGACTTCAATGGTCATGACACTTTATGGGGCAGCTGTAATTCAAATGCACGAGGTCAACAAATCGAACAACTGCTTGTTGACCATAATTTATGCCTTTTAAATACTGATGAAAAAACACATTTTCATTTACCAACGCGAACATTCCATTCAGTCGATCTGGCTATTTGTTCTCCAGCACTTCTGCCTTTTTTAAATTTAACTGTTGACAATGATCTTTATAATAGTGACCACTTTCCTTTAATTATTACAGATAGTAGACACTGGCTCTTACCATCCCCCTAAATATGTCATAAATGCAGCGGACTGGCAGAAGTTCACCTCTCTGGCTAATATTGATTCTCATATAATTAAATCTTCAACTATTGAGGAAGCATTAAATCATATTGTCAATGCTATAATAGACGCAGCAGACAATTCTATTCTAAAAACGTCTGGCATTCGAAGAAAACAAAACAAGCCCTGGTGGAATGCCGACTGCCAACAGGCATACAAAAAACAGAAAAAGGCCTGGAGTATTTTCCGAAGACATCCCACCACACAAAACTTTATCTACTTTAAAAAGGCCAGAGCAGAATCCAGAAAAATTCAACGACGCAGTCGAAGAATTTCTTGGCGAAACTTTGTCTCTAATATCACCTCTAAAATATCCAGTCGCCATCTGTGGAACAAAGTAAAAAGAGCTTCAGGTGTTTCTCACACTAATAGTGTTTCTATTTTAGTTCATAATGGAAATACAATTTCATCCGTAAAAGATATTGCAAATTGCATTGCCGCAACTTTCGCTAATACTTCTAACAGCCAAAATTGCACTCCTGAAATTTTGAATTACAAAAAAAATGCAGAAAAACAAAACTTAAATTTTAATTCTCGGACTACTTTGCCGTACAACTGCGATCTAACGTTTCTGGAATTGCAATCATGTTTGTCTAGTGTCCACAACTCTTCTCCAGGACCGGACAATATTAGCTATTCCATGATTAAACATTTAACGGTCGAGTCTCAGAAAACCTTATTGCTCTTCTACAATCGTGTTTGGCGCGAACACAACTTTCCTACTATTTGGCAAAACGCAATAATAATTCCATTGTTGAAACCAGGGAAAGATCCTCAAGACCCATCAAACTATCGCCCCATTGCTTTGACCTGTTGTTTCTGTAAATTACTTGAGCGTATGATAAATCGCAGACTAATTTATTACCTGGAAAACAATAACTTTCTTCATCCATCTCAGAGTGGATTTAGAAAAGGTCGTACCACCACTGATAATCTCCTAGCCCTTGAAACAGACATCCGCCTTGCATTTTTACAAAGAAAGCATTTAGTTGCCATATTTTTTGATATCGAAAAGGCATACGATCGAGCCTGGCGGTACGGGATTTTGAAGGATTTGCATGATCTTGGACTAAGAGGAAACCTGCCTATTTTTATAAAGAACTTTTTAAAATTCAGAAAATTTCAAGTTAAAGTGCAGTCCCAATTTTCAGACTTCTTCATCCAAGAGGAAGGAGTTCCTCAAGGTAGTAAGTGTGACACTTTTTATTTTAAAAATCAATAGCATTTTAAAACAGTTATCGCCTACTGTGAAGGGCCATTTATACGTTGACGACCTATATATTTCATGCACCGGAATAAATATGAATTTTATACAAAGGCAATTGCAGATTGCAGTTAATAGCATTACACAATGGTGCAATAATAATGGTTTTAATATTTCTACATCAAAAACTGCGGGTGTTCACTTTTGCCTTAAGAAAAACTTACACTCTAACCCAGAAATCAAATTAAATGATGTAATCATTCCATTTTTAGACGAGATCCGGTTCTTAGGCATAATATTTGACAAGAAGCTAACTTTCCTCCCTCATGTAAAATTATTACGGAAAAAATGTGAAAGAGCTATGAATATTTTAAAAGTCTTGTCATCTACAGCTTGGGGAGCGGATAGAAATTCTTTGATTAAAATATATAAAGCAATGGTGCTCTCTAAATTGGATTACGGCAGCGAAATTTATGGATCTGCCAGAAAAAGCGTCTTAAGAAAACTGGATCCTGTTCATCACACAGCACTCAGACTTTGTTCCGGAGCTTTCAGGACATCTCCTGTTAAAAGCCTTTATGTCGACTGCAACGAACCCTCTCTTGATATAAGAAGACGAATGCTGTCTTTGAACTATTATTTTAGAATTCAGTCAAACATGAATAATCCATTTCATAATTTTAAAATTCGCCCGTATTTAAATAGACTGCAAGCGGCTAGAAAGTCGTCCATACCAGTGTTTTTTACAAGAGTCCAAAACTTCCTTTCAGAAAACCTGCTGAATCTACAATTGACCCCTCTTCTGACAAATGTCTTTCCACCTTGGAAAAATCTTAATATGCAATTTTTAGACCTGTTCAATACTTTTAACAAATCTGAGACAACAGAAGTTATTTATCAACAAATTTTCCTTGAACACAGGCAACAATATAAAGACTTTCTTCCAATTTACACCGATGGGTCAAAATCATTTAATCATGTCTCTTTCGCAGTTATCTTCCCAGATACAGTAATTTCTTTTAAGCTTCATTCCTTCTGTTCTATTTTTACGGCAGAAATGACTGCGATTTTATATGCATTAGAAGAAATTTCTGAGAGACCGGAAAAAAAGTTTATTATTTATACTGACTCTCTAAGTGTTTTACAATCACTAAAATCATTTTACCTCCATCCTCATAATCATCCTTTGGTTTTCCAAATTCTAGATATTTTTAACAAACTAACTTCCCTTGATTTTACTATTTTGTTCTGTTGGATACCCTCTCATGTAGGAATTCTGGGCAATGAGGAGGCAGACAAGGCCGCTAAATTGGAAAGCATTCCGATGATCTCATCTATTTCTCTGGGTGACATAAATAATCACATTAAAAACCTCCTCTATTTAGAATGGCAAGCTCAGTGGGACCTTGAAACTAACAATAAACTGCATATTATCAAACTTCATATAGAACCATGGACTTCATTACCGAATCGAAAAGCAGATACAGTATTTACCCGTTTACGTATTGGGCACACTAGATTCACCCATCTCCACTTGTTGCTTGGCGAACAACCACCTCAGTGTTCTCAATGTAATTGTCAAATGTCTGTCCAACATATATTGTCTGAATGTCCAAATTTCAATGCTCAGCGTTTGCACTTTTTTCAAAACACGAACACTCCACTACCTTTTTTACTTGGTAAGACCCCACATGCTCAATTTTTCGCCTTTTTGAAATCAATAGGTTTTTATCCACATTTTTAAGTATTCTTCAGCTTTTTCTTAAAAAAAGTTTTCGCTTTTTTTTATATAAAATTTTACATTTGAATCCTGAAAAAAAAAAAAAAAAAAAAAAAAAAACATAGTTTGGCGCAGCATAGTCAACATCATGGCTCTTGTGCCAATAAAACCCAAAAAAATCCAAAATCCAAATCCCTCGGCCCTCTATCGGCCATTGCCACGAACAATCAGTTCTTATCTTGGAAGCGAGCGTGGAGCATGATGTAGTCCCCGAGTATCATTTTAATGCATATATGGTAAATGTAATTGTCCCAAATAGTTTAGTAACTGTGAAAATCATGTCCTTTAATGTCATTAAATGCATTTTTAACCGAATTGGCATGATTTATTGATTTTAATAGTCTACCTTGACAGAATTAGAATTTTGGAGCCCTTTCGGTCACAACGTTTATTTCAATCCTGGTAATTTTATGAATAAGTTGCAGCCATCCAGAGCTATTTTCAGCATAGATTTTGCTATTTTAAATCTCTTTCAAAGCATTTAATAATAGCATTTGCCGTTATAAGTCATAACCAAGTTTTTCCAATTTGAATTTTAAAACAACAAGAAAGTCAACCACAGCGAATGCTCTTTCTTTCAGAATCAAACAATAACTTAATCAAGAAAATAAGACGCAAGAAGGTCAAGTCCACACCAACCACTAATTTGTTTCCAAAAAATAGTAGGAGTAACCTTGAAGGACTAAATTCATCTTATAACAATAACACTTGCTGACTTCCAATTCCAATACAGCGTTTAACGAAAAAAGTGATTCAATGTGAATCCTAAATAGAGTAAAAGCTCCTTATCCGCGCTTTCTTCATTCGCGTTTTCACTATTCACGGATTAAACAAATGCGACCCAATTCCTCTATTCGCGGCAAAAAATTTCTTCATTCGCGGATCTAATAAGTACATACATCATGATAAAAGGATTCCAATAGGTATCCAACCCAATATCCTTTGTAAATGCCTTCAAATGGACTAATAAAACAAGTGAAATAGAGTTTATTACAACTTTGTCTAAAATATGTTGTCAAATGATATCGCCGAGGACTTTGATATAAGCCGCCTTCGCCGCGATCGGTGTTTTTGAGAATGTAAACAAGCAGAATGAAAGCAACTTTATTACTCAATGAGTAAAGTATATTTGTAGAATGAACGACTAAGAAATAAGGTAGAACCAACGATGAAGAAATGAAAATTGACTCACCTCATTCCGAAGATTCCTTTGAATCTGACGCAAAGAAGGCAGATCTCAAAGACTATTTTAATGCAACGATTAAAGACTGGAGCAAATTATACGAATACAGAATGGAATACGAATATGAATACAATAATCCACCGGAAACATGAATGAGAAAAATGAATAGACAAGAAATAATAATTTATTTAATTATTTGTTTATTTATATATATATAAATTTTGTCTCCTAGGAACGTATCCCCTATAAATTAACATTCCGTATTCACGGTTTCTGTATTCGCGGCATACTCATGGAACATATACCCCTCGAATAAAGAGCTTTTCCTGTACCTGAAATCGCCAAACCAAATCGGATTGTACATATATTAACTGATGGTAAACCGCATAGGAGATATTTTTCACCATTCGTCACTGCTAATCCTACGATTACTACACAGCGTTTCGGTTAATAGTACATTAATGTTTAATTCGGTTCATTACTAATGCTAAAATAATGTAAAAAGTGACAACCAGTAATGAATATTTTCTCCAATAAATGACGCGATTAGAACTATTCAGATCGTAGTCGCTGAAGTTGAGATCTTATTTAGGTTTGATGAATAGGCATAGGATGAAAGTTAGCATAGCTGTGAAACGAGAGATTAAAAATGGCTAAGTGGTAACGGTAATTTTCCCTTTTTTAAAAAAAGTATTACCGAAAATATTTTGTAATACTTTTTTTCTTGTCATTTACATACAAATAAAATCTGCTGGAAAATAAATTAATAACTTTTTAACTAGGAATAGTCTTAGTTCAAATTGTATTTTTAGACTCATTAAATAAACACTATATTAGAAATAAGTTTTAAGATACAACTAATATTAAAATTATTATAATATATTTACTCTTATAAGCAATGAAACATTCTCTTACACTCTGCATACGCACACACAGCCTAGAGCCACCGATTCGTTTGATGCAGTTTATTTTCTAAGAAAATATATTAATCAAATTGATCGACTTTTCTATTCATTTTATTTCTTGGCAGTTTATTGTTTTTCATAGTATAGACACGATTTTTTTTTTTTTTTTTTTATTTTTTGTCACGACTTGTCTTAATATACGCAATATTCAAATCATCTGCTTTTAGTCTAATATTCTTGGGCAACTTCAGAAATTTTGTTCATACAGCAATTGAATTTCAATATGAGCAATTAAGATAATTAATATTAAAGAGCAGAAAAATGAATTTTTTGTTGTACTGTCTTTTCATTTTAATTTAGTCTATGTATGTGTGTTAAAATTCCAAAGTTCAGTATCATGAACTTTCTCATAAACTAATATAAAAAAGTGTGGTGAAAAAAAAAAAGCTAGAAAAAATACTGACACACACACACACACAGAGAGAGAGAGAGAGAGAGAGAAAGAGAGAGGATGATATGAATACTGCACACAGATGATTTGAATACTACATATTAAGTAATGACACACACACACACACACACACACACACACACACACACACACACACAGATGATTTGAATACTGCACACAGATGATTTGAATACTGCGTATATTAAGTCATGACACACACAGAGAGAGAGAGAGATGATTTGAATAATGCACACAGATGATTTGAATACTGCGTATATTAAGATAAGTCATGATACACACAAGCGTACGCACACGCACACACATGGATGAGAACAAGGTCTGGAAGAAGTCTCTGAACAAACAAGAAACAAAATCATTGAAGGTAATACATTTTATAGAAACATTTTAAATTTCTAAAATATCGAAATTGGAAAAAAAAAAAAAAAAAAAAAATGGATATTAACTGCATAGCTAGAATTTTCAAGGAATTATTAGAAAATCTATCACGAGGTAATAATACTTTATTCAAGTCATATCCGCAAGTGATTAAATGTATAACAAGACAAGTATCATTATTAAATTTATTAAGATAAATTTAATAAATATATAAAAAAGATAATTTCCTCTGAATAAACCGAGGAGCAGAATACCACCATCGGGAAAGTTCTCTAAAGCCACGTTACATTTTTTTTCTCATTCCAAAATGTCCCCAAGGCTATGAAACCAAAAAAGGAAGTAGGGGTAAGAGAGAGAAGGGGATGATCCACGACCAAGTTTTAAAAACAGGAATTCTCACTCCCCTCTTCGCAACGAGAGAAAAAAAAAATCGTTTTAAATTCCTCGGCGAAATAAATGTGTGGGTCGAGCGAGTCGGCCCATTCACGAAAAATAATGCCATCCATTAAACGTGATTACAGCGCTTCCGGTGGAAAATCACCACTTGACTGGAGTAAATGGACGTTCCACGCATCGGAGGAGGGAGGCCGAGATTTCGAAAAAGGGCGAGATGGAAGGGGGGAAGAAAAATAATCTCGAAAGCAGCTATAAGAGAAGTCTTCTTAAGGTATCCGACTACGTTCGATGGAAATTGTTTGAAAAGTATTTATGAGATACGGGGTAGACGGATACCTTAAAATCGGGTGAAGATATATACGTCTACAACTACAAGTGCAAGAAGCAACAACAACAACAAAAAGCGACTGGAAAGAAGTGGAAAAGTATACAAATTGTGCATATTATAAGAATTAATTTAACCGGTTAACTGGATAGGGTGAAATATTTAAATGCAAAACGAATTGCATATAAGTCAATACCAAGTTAAGGCATACTCCTACGTTAGATGAAAATATTTTGAAAAATTGAATTTTTTTAAAAACTATTTGAAACTATGGATTTTAGATGTATTGTCGATTATGATACAAAATACTACAAATACAACAAAATTATTTATAATATATTTTGAGAAATAGGGAAAATTTGTAATTTTGATGAAATTTAACCAAAACGGTTAACGTTCTACACTAAATGGTCATGCAGCAATCCTGTTTTTCTTTGTACACAAGTTATGGAATATAATGATGAATGAAATGAAACAAAATCGAAGAAAAGTGTTAAGATGCAAAGAAGTGATGAGTAAAAATATGTGGATATATGCATTTTTACCATAAATTTACAACTTAATCTTTCTGAAAACAACTATAAATGAAAAAGTATTTGACTAACAATAAAATTTTTAGTTCGTTTCATTGCCCCTATTATTTAAAACACACGCTGAAATTTTTAGGTCAGTATTTCTATTAGTTTTTGAAGTATCCTATAAACGGCGGAGAATTTTTATGAACATTAAAGGTTTGAGAAAATGGAAGCTAGCTAAAAAAATTTTTTTTGCTGAAAAATATGTGACCCTGTGGATGATAGGTCAGGCCTTCCTTCCCTTAGAAAAGATAAATTGTTTGGAAAAAGAAAAGTCTGAACTATAAGAAACAATAAGAATTTTAAAAAAATCGAACCAAAATCGAAGAAAAATATTTTGAAATGCAAAGAAGTGATGGGTAAAAATATGTGTATATATGCATTTCTTCCCATACATTCACACTTTAATTTTTCTAAAAACATCTTGAGATAAAAACGTATTTCACCCACAATGAAGCTTTTTTTTTTTGTGGTATCATGCTAACGGTTCAGAATTTTTATGAAAATTAAAATCTTGTGAAAGACAAATTTTAGCTGAAAAAAATATGTGACCCTGGGTGATAGGTCGGGCCTTCCTTTTCCTAGAAAAAATAAACTGTCTTGGGAAGAGGAAAATCCGAACTACAAGAAATAACAATGAAAAACAAATTCGCCTATGTGGTAGATAACCAGTGTGTTCAACGTAGTCGGATACCTTACTTTGCACATATATATGTAATGATTTAAAATTTGGGAAGCAGATGGCAGGTTGGAAGACTTTTCATTTTAAAGTTCGCTTTATTCTTCCTCCGGTTGGTTGGTTAGGGTTTTTTTGGCGCAAAAACCATATTTGATCATGCTGCGCCAAGCAAATGGTAAATTAATAGACCAAATTACAAAACCACACATGATAAAAAGAAAAGCAGAAAGTTATCAATATACAAATACCAAAAGTGAAAGTTCAAACACGTCCAAGAAGTACGTCGTTTAAGAAGAGAAAAAACGTAAGAAAATACGTTATTTGAGTGTTAGTAATACATTTTGGAAGAGTTATATTCATCTGAAATTCGATGTCTTAAAAAAATTGGTTTGTTTGTTGAATTTTAAGGTTAGGAATGTTACAAGCGAGGTTTGATTTATTTTATGGTGGATAGGTCTTGAGAAATAGTCGTTTAAGATGGTTGGTTTTTTGGTTGATAAGGGTTTTTTTGGCGCAAAAACCAAAAAATGTAAATGAAACAAAAATGAGAAAAACGCATTACGATGATGCAATGTAAAGTCAAGCGTAAACGGAAGTTTAAAAAGTTAAATACAATTGTAAATGCCAATGGATTTTTAAAATTTTAAAATGTTTGGGAACATTTAAAATGTAATGAAATTTTAATGTAATGGAATTTTTCACTTTTTCACACGCTTTTTTTATTGAATAAATAAATACAAAAATTATTGTTTATTCAGAAAAATATACGTCGATAATTTCCCAAAATACTTTTAAGAAAATTTCAATTCAAAATTTTTAGGACATTTTGAGATTTTATATTTTAAGAATTGTACTTTAAGGTATCCAACTACATTAAAAACTCTGGTTATCGATCCCATTGGCGAATTTTATTTTTTTATAATTATTTCTAGTAGTTCAGACTTTCCTCTTACTAAAACAATTTATCTTTTCTGGGAAGGAGTAACCTATCATCGAGGGTCACCTATTTTTCAGCTAAAATGTGTCTTTCACTTCAGTTTTTTTTTTTTTTTTTTTCAAAACTTTAATTTTCATTGATTCTCCACCGTTAATATGATACTTCAAAAACTAATAGAGGTATTTACATAAAAATATCAGCCTGTGTTTTATAGGATATGGGTAATGAAATGAACCAAACGTTTGATTGTAGGCTAAATACTTTTTAATTTGTAGGTGTTTTTAGAAAAATTAAGCTGAGAATTTGTGAAAAACACACGCACGCACGCACACACACACACACACACATGCATAACGTCTTTGCATCTCAACATTTTTCTCCAATTTTGGTTCATTTCATACATCATTCTATTCTGTAACTTGAGTACAAAGAAAAACAGGATTTCTGCATTGCCATTTGGTGTAGAGTTTTAACCATTTTGGTTAAAATTCATTAAAATTTACAACAAATTTTCCTATTTCTCAAAATATATTATATTTTCAAACATTTTTTTTTTTTTTTTTTTTTTTGCATTTATAGTTATAATTGAAAATATATCTAAAAATCATAAATAGTTTTAAAAAAATCCAATTTCTCAAATTTTTTCCTTCGAACGTAGTGTCGGATACCTTAATTGAAATATTTTTTGACAGCGACTGCGTTGTTTCTGCACTGATTGTCCGTCACTGCATGTAGCATCGTAATAAAATACATTCCTAAGACAGGAGAAGAAAATAAAGCTAAAGAAATTCTATTTCTAAAGCACTGTGTGTGTACAGATGACATGTTTCATTCACGTTATATCGTGATTCACTGTAAAGCAAACAAGCAAGTTATGCTTCATAAAGAAACAAAATGGTAGTTTCGCTCTTCATTACTGTCATTCTTAACATGCTTTTCTCAATACAGATATACAGATACAGAATACGTAACTCATCATACTATAACTTATAATAGATTGAGAGTAAGCTAAATTCATGTTATATCTTACACAAAACAAGCAATAATATTTTGTTTCGTATATAACAATAATATCAGATGTCAATTTCTTGGTGGAAATTTTTTATTTATCTATAAATAAAAAAAATGAATGTTTATGCGCTGCCGTACCGCTCATCCAATCCGATAAAACTCTGACTATTTATTACTTACATTTAAAGGATGGTTATAGGCATATTAAAATTATCCAATACGTAATCTATATAAATATAAATGACTGTTTGTCTGTATGTCTCTTATGAACTGCTGTATCACTCATACGATTCCGATAAAACATCGACAATATTACTTCTTGTAATTACAGGATGGTTATAAGCATGTTGAAATTATCGAATATGTAATCGATATAAATAAAAATTTCTTTAGCGACAGCAACGCAAAACGCTTAGCGCTAATAATCGTTCGTCTCTTCGAAGACTCATTGGCGGAGGAGTATTGAAGAGCTATCTTAATGAACCAGTAACAGCCACTAGACACTAGTGATCGCTTTTGTCGAATGGTTATGCTGCGTGGCTATGAAACAAAAAGGTCCCAGTTGCGATTCCCACTCAATTCAAATCGCTACATCTGTATTGTCAAGAAAAAATGTCCAAATCTATATAAAAAAATGAATGTTTGTCTGTATGTATCTTATGCGCTGCCGTGCCGCTCATCCAATTCTGATTAAAACTTCGACAACATATTGCTTGCACTTACACGAAGTTATAGGCAAAATACAGTCATCTAAAGCATAGGTTCCCAACCTTTTTTGAACAAGTGCCACCCTTCCTAGTGAATATTTTAATAACGCCCTCCAACCATTCCGCAAAAAACAACAGCGTACATAATGCATGGTGAAAACAAAAATTAATTAAAATAAATTACTAATAGATAGAATATTGTTGGAATAGAAACGCGACTGAATTTCTTCTTTATTTAAAAAAGTTTTAGCTTGCCTGTCATAAGGACCGACAGGGTATCCATAACAAACTATTGCTTTCTAAATAAATAAATTGACAGTTTTCAGAAATCCATCAAAACGCATACTTAATAATATTATAAAATATATTTTATTAAAATTTAGACATCAAATTGTCGTCAGTTCTATTAGTTCTTCTAACTGAGATGATCCTGCTGTGTTGACAATGGAAAAAGGATACAAAACCCAGTTTGGAATGTTTCTGTTTATAATATCCTAGAATCGGTCCTTGAAGTCACTGAAGACTATATTTAGTTAATCTTCTCACGCCCCTCCGTGCCATATCAACGCCCCCTAATTTTCACTGGGTCTTTCACCTTCCCTCCTTGTTCATCCTCCCACGTTGGGAACCTATGATCTAGAGAAGGGGTCGGCAACCTGTTTGTCCTTAAAGGCGCAATAATTAAAATCACAGAGGGCGCATATTTTACAGATAATCAACAGGTATAAATAGGCATTAAAAAATCAGATTTTTTACAACTTTATTTTGTTGGTGTCATACATAATGATACATATAATTCAGTGTGGAACTTGGGTGTCCATATTTTCAGCTAATTCTTATAATTGGGGATATATTTAGAGTTCCCGGTCCCAGTCCTTATCTAAATGTGAGTCATTAAGCTTTGTTCGGTATTTTGATTTCAGATATTTCATATTTGAGAACAAAGACTCGCAATTTTATGTTGTTGCACAATATAAATAAATTTTTAGCGCACATTTCCTTAAAATAGGATACTTGTTTTTATCGACTAAGTTCCAAAACATTTTATCATTACTATGCGCTTTAAAAATAATACAACTTTGCAAGTTTATTATTTCTAATTCTAGGTCTTTGATATTATGAAGCTCGAAATATACTGAAACTATTTCAAGGGCATCATCTTCAGTAACATTGAATGGATTTATGAAAAATCTTAGGACGGGTTCTAATGCTGCAAAATCTTCAAATCTAGAAGAAAACTCTTCTATAAGCTTACCTATAATTTCTAAATATGATGTAGCAGTAAAATTTTCATTATTCAAATTTAAACTCTCAACAGTATATTTAATATTTGGGAAATGTGATAATGATTTTTTCAATAGATGGGATTTCAACAACACTAACTTGTATTTGAATGCATTTACTGCAATAATCATGTCAGCGATATGCTGATTTTTCTCTTGTATTTTTAAATTTATTCATTCAACTTTGCCTTTATATCTGTCAGAAATCCGAGGTCGATTAGCCAATCCTTATTTTTTAATTGCTCGTAAAATTCGCCTCTTGACGTAATAATTTCCTTTATTTGTGGCAAAAGCATGATAAGCCGCTCAAGTATTTTACCTCTGCTCAGCTACCTCACTTCAGTATGTAAAAGAAGATCTGTGAACTGAACGTCCTCATCTTCTAAAAGTAATTTAAACAATCTGTGCTGCATAGCTCCCGATCTTATGGAATTAATAATTTTTGTTACTATCGTAAATGCGTGTTGAAAACCGATAGTTTTAGCGCATAACATTTCCTGATGAATGAGGCAATGATAAGAAATAAATTTTGGGAATAAGGAATCCTGTCTACATAAGGCAATAAATCCTTTTTTCTTGCCAGTCATCGTTGGTGCCCCGTTTGTTGTAATTGACGATAACTTTTGTACGAGTAATTTTACAACTGTTATATACTTTTTAAAAGTAGAAAATACATCTTCTCCTCTGGCACTTCCCTTTGGCAGAACTTTAAGGAATTCTTCTTTTGTTGTAAAATCAGAAAATACCACCTTCACGCAAATTGCTAATTGTGATATATTTGTCACGTCTGTCGATTCATCCATCTGTAGCGAAAAGAAAATATAATTTTCCATATCATTTGCTAATTCTGCCTCCAAATTCTCCGCAATTATTTCAATTCTTCTAGTAACAGTTCGTGCTGATAATTGCAACGTGCTTATGGCTGAACTATTTCCTATTTATTTTTAAATTCTTCAAAAAGTGAATCAGCAGCTTCTAACATGGCTTCTTTCACTAATTCTCCATCTGTAAATGGTTTTTATTCTTAGCTAGCAAATGCGATATTTTATATGACGCGATGGTTGCTGCTTTATGTTGTTGAAGTGGTTTAGTAAAAAAAAAAAAAAAATTGCTGGTTAGTTATTGAAGATTCTGTACAATTAATTTTTTTCTTGACAAATTTTTAAATATAGATTCTGCATAGATTATTAAATTTAATTATATGGCTGAATACATAAAATTAAATATATCACAATGTTCTACAACTTATATTATTATGTTCTTAGTTGTTTTTTATTATAATAAAATAATAAAGTAGGTGAATTCAAATAAATTATTTTAATTTTGTCTGAAAATAAATTATAAAGAATATTTGAATCAAATTTGATTTAATTAAAATTATTTAACTTTTGAAATACTTACTCCCGCTTCTTCCCTTCTTAAAGTGTTCTAAGTTTTCTACCTCTAAAAAAATAAATCTAAAAATATGTGCGCATGTCAATGAGATAATTCAAACTGCGATTATTATTTTAAATAAAGTAAATGATGTAAAAGCATGTTAAAAATTAAATTATATAGTCCTTCAAAATTATTTTAAAATTAGTCATTTTATGGTTTCTTAGATGGCAGCACGACAATTTTCTGGTATGAGGTGGCGCCGCCTATTAGGAAACTGCCATAACTCTGTAAAATTTCCACTCGATATAAAATTATCAATCATGATATTTAAAAGGCTTTTTTTTCCCCTTAATGAAACAAATCTATTCTTATTTCTTTCAAT
>JAPMOQ010018023.1:4476701-4491475 GCA_026543055.1 Argiope trifasciata
TCTGAGCATTACTTGACTCGTATGATTAATTATTGCAATTAATATTAAAAAAAAATAAAATTTTAATCTCCAATATAATATTTTTATAATCCCCATCTAACATTTTTCATATTTTTTAAAATAATTTTTATTTTTTAAATCTCCATCCAAAATAATCTAACTTTTTCTACGCTAAAGAAAGGAATGTAGAAAAAAACTATCGCAAAAATTTATTTTAAATTCTAAAAATATTTATGGTTAGTTTTTTTTATTATAATTTTTTATAAGTAATAACTGCTATCAAATTAAAAAATCTATTAGTTTTTACAAAATAATACGCAAAAATTAATTAAGACGGGTATAAATAAAATTATGTAAAAATCAACATTAAACAGTGAAAAAAAGTAAGTTATCGCTCTCTTTGGGGATAGTTTTTTAGTTTTAAGTAACATTTTCTACAAATTCAAAATACATCAAATTCGTTAATTAAATAATTAAAAATTACGTAAATAATTGAAATTCGTGATTAATAAATTCGTTTAGTGACCAATGCAATCATACGGAATTTTCTATGCACAGTTCAACACACCATCAATATTTTTTTTTTTTTTTTTTACTATTGTTGTCTACAAGGCGGTTTAGAAAAAATGAAAATCCTAGTGCACAGCAAGTTTCATGTATTTTCTTTCACGAATTGTTTTGACATTTTTGTTTCATTTATTCAATGCAATATTTCATATAAAAACCTAAATCAAACTTAAAAATATAAAGGATCCTCGCAAAACCGAAACTCAAAAGCACATCCACGTAAATTTCTTTTTACATGTCTTGGTAATTGATGGCCTTGTATTGGTAATTGGTGATATTGGTAAAGATGGGGGAGGGGGAAGTCACCTTTCGTGAAATTTATCGAATTACTCAGAAGAAAAAAGTTCTATTTTTAAACCAATTCAATTTATCTAATTGTTAAACGTTCATCAGTACTTTCATAGAAATTCCATTCATAGCATTTCCATCTGAGCTTGACTTTTAAATCAACATGAAGAGCTTCTAATGTTAAATGAATTAATTTAAGTTTGACAGTAATTAATTCATTTATCTTTACTAGGGTACCAAATATTTTGAAATATTTATTTATTTCACTAAAGCAAGAATGGATAAGAATTTCAAGTAAACGTTGGGGAAAGGTATTTAATCTCATCGGGATGAATGTGTGCATTCCTAAGATTCGAAATCGGGATCATTGGGTTTGTAGCCGTGTAACATAACCACTAAACAAAAGTGTACACTTATGTCCGGAAAGTTGTTATCTGTCCTATGAACTTATCACCACATTACACCCCTTCCAGTGAGTCTGAAGTGAGACGAACGATGTAACGACTTAAAAGACAAACTTAATGGTAACTTTAAATGAAATTATAAAAATAATTACATATTCTATTCAATTTCCATAATCAATATTACCCATATCTATTTATACCAAAACACGGTTTAAGTAATTTCAAAATTTATAATATTTTGCGGATCATCTATGCAATGATGGTGTTCACGCGCATTTCTCCATCTCGCTCAATCTCGTGACTCAATGTAATTACGTGTCGCGAGCTGTATATATATTTATTACTGTGTTGTTCTATCAATTTATAATTGTGTTTTAATAAAGATGGTTGTTTTTTAAATTGGTGTGATTTTATTTGAGGAGTATTATTTTAGAGATCCTTAAACCAATGACTGTGCTATGAGGAGTATTAATATGGTCCGTCGATGTGTTGAGTGAAGAAATAACATTTTGAATTAACATTTTGGTCCGTATGCGAGCCGGAGAAAGAGGTGCGACTTTTGGAATTTTGAATGGCTAGTTTGACTTTCGTTGGAATCAAAAGGATCAAGATATGCGATAGAATTTAATAAGGTGATATCTTGGAAATATTTTTTGGAGTATTGAGTTATATAATTTCGGATAAAGAGATTAAGGTGAGATATTTATAATTATTGTGATTTAATTGTGGATTATTTGTTGTTTATGTGAAATTGAATTTGAGATTTTGTGTTGATATTATATTGTGTAAGAAATAGTTGAAGTGTGTTGATATTGTTATGAGAATTTAGTTACTTTTGCTTTAGGATTAGTTATTTCTGTCAATGTAATTCGTGTGCAGTTTGGAATATAGTTGAAAGTAGCATTGCTGATAAAGTTGGTTTCTGGTTCGTTTGGTTTCAGAACTCTTGCATTGGATTATAATTGGTAAATCCCGTCAGTGTATTTTGTTGTGAAAAGTGTTATCTAAGTTTGGAAGTAGTGTCTGATAAGGTTTCGGTTTCATTTTTGGAATTCATAGTGTAATTGTGTTGTAGTTTCGATTCGGCAGTTTCCTTGTGATTGCAAATTAGCAGTAAAAAAGATATATAATTTGTGAGAGGTTGTACGTAAAAATTATTTGCACTTATATCAACCATGCCGTTGAGTACGAAATTAAAGAAAGAGGAGTTGCGGATTATCGCTGAAGAGTTAGGGCTTTCCGTTCCTGATAATGCGAAAGTAATTCAGTTGAGAGAGATGATTGAGAAAAGTGAAGTGTTTAAAACACAAACTGAAGTAGTTCAGGGTCTAGTAGATCAAGTAAGAGCCGATACTCAAGCAAAGATAGCCGATACTCAGGCAAAGATAGTGCAAGAAAAGGAAAGAATAGAAAATGAATTGAAGTTAGAACTAGAAAGGTTAAAATTGAGTCAAATAGAGAAAGAAATAGAGTTAGCCAATATTAAAAAAGAGTCATTAAATAATACACAAAATACTGAAATCATGGATTCGAATTCATCAAGTGTTGAATTAGAAAGCTTAATAAAAAGTATTAAAACTTTAACTATCCCTGTACCATGTAAATCGGAATCCTTTAATTTATTTTTCAGTTCTTTGGAAAAAGCATTCCAAAACAAAAATGTTTCGGAAAATTTGAAAGCAGAAATTCTGTTGAATATTTTGGGTGAAAAAGTCAGTCATTTGCTGGTTTACATTAATCAAGAAGATTTAAATGATTATAATAAAATTAAAACTTTAGTTTTAAAGGAATTTGAACCCACCCCTCAGGAATGTTTAAATAACTTTAAAAAAGCTCAAAAATCCCCGTCCGAGAGTTTTGTTCAATTTGCATCCAGATTAAGTGCCTCTTTTAACTACTATTGTCAGTTGCGTAAAGTGAAGGATTTCCAATCTCTATGCGAGCTTATAGTTTCTGATAGAATTTTTGAAACTCTTGATCGAGAATTAATGACTCATATTGCGGTAAAACAAGGTGAAAATTATTTTAAACCTCATGAACTCGGTCGAGAATGTGACATTTTCTTATCATCGAAAAGTAAATGTAAAAGCGAGACGAATAATAAGATCGTGTCAGGGGATACAAAAAGAATTTTGGGAAATAAATCGCAATTTCTAAATTGGCGTTCTGATAAATCCGTTTCTAAAGTGTTTGTGTCAGAAGTAAAAAATTCAAAGTGTGTTATATGTAAGAATAGTGCTAATCATCCTCTTTATAACTGCCCCCAATTTAAGAGACTTTCTGCAAGGGAAAGAGTTGATGTAGTGAAACGGAATGCTTTGTGTTTTCGTTGTTTGTTACCACATAAAATTCGCGATTGTCGCTCTAATAGAAATTGTTTTTGTGGCAGATCTCATAATCGAATGCTCCATTTTCCGCGAGAGGAAAATAGTACTAATAATTCACAGTCTGGAAATATTTCTATTCGTCAAGCAGTTTATGACGAGGAAGTAGCGCCAAACCAAACGTTAAAGGAAACGGCGGATAATGCCCAATCAAAGATAGTTGCTACGAGTTATCAAAAGAGCCAAAATAAGAATGTCCTTCTTAGTACTGTTCGTGCCTTGGTTAGAAATAAATATTCAGAGTTTGTGGAGGTTCGATGTTTATTGGACGTAGGAAGTCAGTCTTGTTTATGTACGAAAGATTGCGCAGAACGACTGCAATTGAAGTTGGAAAAAATAAATACTATTATTTCATGTGTGAATGACGCTACTATGGTGGTTAATAAGTGTGTAAAAACTACGGTTACAAACAAGGATAGGAGCTTTGAGCGAGAATTGTCGATGTTAGTAGTAAACAAAATTACTGATGTTACCCCGAACAAGGTCATTGATTTAAATATGGATGTATTAAGGTTTCCATCACTGGCTGATCCTAGTTTTAATATCCCAGGAAAGATAGACTTACTTTTAGGAGCTGAAGTATTTTATGAATTATTGAGACCTGGACAATTTCGGGATGTGAATTCATCATTGCTGTTTCAGAATACAGTTTTCGGTTATGTTGTCAGTGGTAGCGTAGATGAGGTGAAGGAGAACAAAGTTCATTGTGGGTTGATTTTAGATGTTGATTTGAATCGTACTATGAGAAAATTCTGTGAAGTTGAAAATGTGGATAATGAGGTCACTAAGAGTCAGGAGGCCTTGTTGTGCGAAGAGCATTTTGTAAAAACCCATAGCAGGAATGAGGAGGGTCGATATGTGCTTACAATGCCTTTGAGGGAGGACCCGTCTTGCTTGGGACATTCAAATGCCATTGCGGTAAAAGGACTTAATTCGTTGTGGAATCGTCTGGCGAGGGATTCAGAATATTTGTCGTTATATTCAGGTTTTATGAGAGAATATGAGGAGTTGGGTCATATGAAGAAGGTTAATGAGACAACTGAACCATCTTCCTCTTATTATATACCACACCATGGAATCTTTCATCCAGAGAAGTCGACGACTCAAGAAATGACTAGTATTAACCAGTGGCATCATGTATCCTCGGAGCAAAATCCAGCTGACATCTTATCACGAGGAATAGACCCAGAAAAACTTATGACTTGTGACTTATGGTGGAATGGACCAGAATTTCTTGATGATAATAGCTATCCTAATCAACCGGTTCCTGCATCAGAAGCTGATGAAGAGTTTATTGCTGAAATTAAGAACACTTCTAAGAACTTTAAAATTTTTAATATTATTGAAGGACATTTACTTTATGAATTAATTCAGATTAGTAATAATTATATGTCTATTTTACGTGTTCTTAGTTACATTTTTAGGTTTTGTGACAATGCTCGAAATCCACTTGGGCGTACTACAGGTCCTCTTACCAGCAGTGAGTTGAAAAAAGCTGAGAATTTCTTAATTAAAGTATTGCAGCATCAAGAGTTTGCTGCCGATATTCAAAACTTGCAACTCAAAGGAGTCGTTTCTCCAAACAGTAAGTTAAAAAGCCTACACCCGGTTTTGGATGGTGATGGTATTTTGAGGGTTGGAGGCCGACTAGAAAATTCAAATTTAAGTTTTGTGTCAAAACACCCAGCTATCTTGCCAAAAGGTAATAAACTTACTGTGATAATTTTAGAGTATTATCACAAGAAGCATTTGCATGTCGGGGCTTCAAATTTACTATGTATTGTTCGAGAAAAGTTTTGGCCCCTAAGTGGTCGTACAATGTGTCGTAAGATAATTCATCAATGTATCCCATGTTTCAAATCAAAACCCATTGTGTCTAGTCAATTAATGGGCAGTTTACCTAGGGACCGAGTTTTAGCTGATTTTCCTTTCAATTGTACTGGTGTAGACCTTTGTGGTCCATTCATGATTAAATATAATCATCAACGAAAAAGTACATTACATAAGGTGTTTGTATGTGTATTTGTGTGTTTCGTAACAAAGGCTACCCATTTCGAGATTTTGTCAGACTTGACATCTGAGTGTTTTATAGCTTCGTTAAAAAGATTCATTTCTCGGAGAGGCAAATGTGCAAAATTATACTCTGACAATGCAACAAATTTTAAAGGAGCCAATAACCTAATTAAAAAGTTTCTTGAGTTGGTGAAAAATCCCGATGAAATTTTGGCTAATTATTTGGCTGCAGAAGGAATAGATTGGAAATTCAACCCTCCAAGAGCACCTCATTTTGGTGGGCTTTGGGAGGCTGCTGTCAAATCGTTCAAATTTCATTTTGTCAGAGTTTCGAGGGGAGCTAATTTAACATTTGAGGAATTCCTAACATTAACAACCCAAATCGAGTCAATTTTGAATTCTCGCCCACTCTATCCATTATCAGCCGATGCAGATGATTTTGGAGTTCTAACACCTGCCCCTTTCCTGATCAATAGACCGATGAATTCAATTATCGAACCTGATTTAACTAGTTTTAAAGAACATCAACTAAAAAAATGGCAACGAGTTACGAAATTAGTTCAGCAAATTTGGAAAAAATGGCACCGGAGTTACCTGAACGAATTACAGCAAAGAAACAATGGGTATTCGAGAAAGAAAATGTTCAGGTAGGAGATCTCGTGTTGCTGGTAGAAGACAACTTGCCTACTCATAAGTGGGCTCTGGGTAGAATTAAAGAAATCTATTGTGGAGGAGATAAAAAAATTAGAGTGGTGCAGGTTAAGACCCAATTTGGTACGTTTAAAAGGGCAGTGAGTAGGGTATGTGTATTGCCCATGCCGAAATGACTAATGTAAAAACATTGGAGAAAAGTGTGGATTGCTGTTCAAATAATTTTATTAATTTCTTAAAAATTTTGTTTGTAATATTATGTATTTGGTTGAATGTTTGAAACATGTCAACGGGGGGAGAATGTTCACGCGCATTTCTCCATCTCGCTCAATCTCGTGACTCAATGTAATTACGTGTCGCGAGCTGTATATATATTTATTACTGTGTTGTTCTATCAATTTATAATTGTGTTTTAATAAAGATGGTTGTTTTTTAAATTGGTGTGATTTTATTTGAGGAGTATTATTTTAGAGATCCTTAAACCAATGACTGTGCTATGAGGAGTATTAATATGGTCCGTCGATGTGTTGAGTGAAGAAATAACATTTTGAATTAACAGATGGTATCTATACGTATTTACATTTATATATAATCCATCTATACGTATTTACATTTATATATAAATACATTTCAGACATGTCCTGGAAAAATTTGAATTACATTTTTCATATATTGTCCGTTTAGTTTAATTTAGTTTAATTATATTAACGTCCCGTTGTAAAGCAACACTAGGGCTATTTGGGAAGCGACCTCGTCATTTTGAATCACGGTCAGATGACGCCATATTTTGTCCGAAGAAATCTTTAGTGAATATCGTTGTTGCAAAAGAGAAGCCTACTCCCCCCCCTCCCGCACACACATGCGCACGCACGCACACCTTTTTGAACGCAAATTTTGCCAAATTCGATTTTGCAACAAAAATTGAGCTATTTACACCTGCAATGCTTTCAACAAATATGCTTATGAGAGATATTCATTTAAGATAACACGCATCTGTAAAATATGTGAATCATAGTTAGGTCATTCAATATCAAATATGATATCTTAATAAATGCAAATAGGAACTGTTTTTCTTGTTTTTTTAATTAATAATTGATAAATTATTATATTAAATACTGTTTTTGTTAAATTATATTCTTTTATTTACATAAACTAAGCCGAAAATTGCCGGCGTCCTGGCATAGGGTTAGCGTGTCTTCCCCGTGATCTGGGCGTCCCGGCTTCGATTCCCGGTTCGGGCATGGCTGTTCTGTCTGTGAGATGTATGAATGAGCCCCCCTGTAAAAAGAGGCTGTGCAAGCGTATGTGTGTGTGTCACCTTTATTTGAGCTAGAAGTCAGACTTCTGCCCTCTGGGTGCTCAGGGGTCTTTACCCTCAGAAGGTACTGCACTCCCTTTCCGCGGAAACACGGATACGACATCATCATCATCATCAAGCCAAAAATTACAATGCTGGTGGTAAAACTAGATCTTAAAAATCAAATATTCGTTGTAAAACTAGATCGGAAAGATCAAATATTCGTGGTAAAACTAGACCGTAAAAATCCAATATTCGTGGTTAAACTAGATTGTAAAAATCAAATATTCGTGGTTAAACTAGATCGTAAAAATCAAATATTCGTGATAAAACTAGATCGTAAAAATCAAATATTCGTGGTAAAACTAGGTATATGTTTAACATGGATAGTTTTAGTGTTAAGGAATCCGACTACGTTAAAAACATTGACTATCGCCCCACTGGTGAATATTTTTTTTATTGTTACTTCTTGAAGTTCAAGCTTTCCTCTTTCCAAAACAGTTTATATATTTTAGGAAAAGGAATGCTTAACTTATTATCCAAAGGAATTTTAAACAAAGCATATTTTTCAGGTAAATTTGTCTTCCATTTTCTCAAAACATTGATTTTCATAAAAATTCTCCACCGCTAACATGATATCACAAAAAGCAATAAAGGTATTTGCATACTACTTTCAGGGTGTGTTTTAAATGATAGGGTCTATGAAATGAACCAAAAGTTTTAGTGTTGGTGAAATACTTTCTCAATTACAGTTTTTTTTTAAAGAAAAAACAGGCTGTGAATTTATAGGAAAAAATGCATGTAAACGCGTATTTTTATTCGTAACTTCTTTATAACTCAACATTTTTCTTAGATTTTGGTTCATCTCATTCATTTTTATATTCTATAACTTATATAGAAAGAAAAATATTATTGCTGCATTACAATTTTGTATAGAGAGTTAACCCGTTTTGGTTCAATTTCATTAAAATTAATCACACATTTTCCTACTTCTCAAAATGTATTATAGTTTCAAATAATGCTTTTGCATTTATATATTTTTTGTATTATAATTGGCAATACATCTAAAAACCATAGTTTTAATTTTTTAAAATTTTTCCTACGAGCGTATTCGGATACCTTAAGAGCTAGCAAAATAAAATTACGTCTATAAAACGGTTTTATCACAACATTCTCACCTAGCTTCCGTCATTTCAACGTTATTCAAAATCAAAGAATGGAATGGCACCCTAATTCAATGAACAAATATAATGCAAGCACTGAATTGAGTTTAAAAAAAATATTTGTTCTTTCTCGATTCAGTTCATTACCGAACGAAGGCGATTGTGAATAAAATTCAAGCAAACTTCACAGTAAAAAAACAAATATTTGAACTGAACGGAGAAACAAAACAGTTGAAGGAAAAACCAACAATGTTTGAAGATGGTGGGAGATATTATTACAATCATGCCCAAGAAAGCGTGATCAATTCGAAACTTGAAGAACAATAAAGTTGGGTATGAACATATTTGCACTTCAATGGAGCACAAGTTTTGAAATAACTAACGGCAAGACACAAGCTCGGAATGCAATTTAGAAGAAAGGAAACTGAGTATATGTTTGCATTCCTCATGTGTAGATTCTAATGGTGAAAGTTAAAACACAAGGGAAAATATTTTCTTGTTGTATAAGATTCAATGGCAAGTTGTTTACTTTCATTAAAGATTTTGCGCAATAAAAAAGATTTTTGTAACACATGATTTATATCAAATTTTGAAATATTTTATCATGATACAATAAACTTAAGGTATCCGACTACGTCCGAAGGACAATTTTTAAAAACTATTAATGATTTTTACTTGTATCGTCTATTATAAATATAATAAATCCAAAATTTTTTTTTTGAGAAATAAGAAAATTTGTAGCAAATTTTGATGAAATTGAACCAAAACGGTTAACACTCTACGCAAAATATTAATGCAGCGATATTATTTTTATTTGTACACAAGTTATAGAATATAATGATGAATGAAATGAATCTAAGAAAAAGTTTGTGGTGCAAAGAAGTGATGGGTTAAAACACATGTACATATGCATTTTTTCCATAAATTTACAACTTAATTCTTCTAAAAACACCTATATATGAAAAAGTATTTCACCAACGACGAAGTTTTTGGTTCATTTCATAGCCCATGTTATTTAAAGAACACGTTGGAATTTTTATGTAAAAAAGTCTATTAGTTTTTGAGGTATCATGTTAACGGTGGAGAATTTGTATGAACCTTTAAGTTTGGAGAAAATTGAAATTAAAGATAAATTTTCGTTGAAAACTCTGTGACCCTATATGATAGGTCGGGTCTTCCTTTTCCTAGAAAAGATAAACTATTTTGGAAAGAGGAAAGTCTAAGCTACAAGAAATAATTAAAAAATAAAGTCGCCAATTTGGTCAATAACCAGAGTTTTTAACGTAGTCGGATACCTTAATTATCAAAAGGAATTATAGCGTGATGTAATTTATAAAGGAATGATTTATTGACGGGGCCTCTTGACTTGATTCCTTTTAGCAACAAATCTGCGATTAATATTGAATGTCATTTCAGCTGTGTTAGTAATGTGAACTGTATGGTATGGTATGGTATGCATATTAAAATATATTCAATTTCCCTTTATTTTAAATAACAATAAGTTTGCGTCTCTAATAACACATTAAAAAAACATTAATAAATTATAAAAATTAGTAAAAAGATAATTAAATAAAACATTTCTACATTATTTACTCCCATACCCTTTAATGAAGAATGAATGCCGCCCAAGGGTTTGGCGTATAATAGTTACGAAATATTAACATTTGGTATGAATTTAAAGTTTTTGTTTTTATTAATCTATCGCGTTATCCTTGGCGAGTTATTTGGCGTATATTCCCTGGAATGCATTAATAGTAACCAAAAATCAAATTTGAGTTTTTAGACACATTTTTCTCAATCCATTGAGACAAAAATTTGGCACAAATCTGCGCTTAGTTTTAAAAAAATCATACCCGAATTCGACATCTTGCGTTTTTTAACTATTGCATTTATTTGTATGAAAATTTTCCCATATAGACCGGCAAACAATCAACCCGTAATTGAATTTGGCTCAAACTCGGACAGATTTCTACACTATAGATCTATATAATCTACGGACCGAGTTTTACTTACATAGCTCTCTTCCATTTGTAACTATCGTATTAACCCTTTAGCTGTTTCATTTTTCTTTACAATCTAATAAGATGACTACCTTCTATTTTGGTTAAATTTTCTTATAATGGTTAAATATTATTATTTATCTTATTTTGGAAAAATATTGAATAATACTCGTAATGAATGGTTTATTTTTTGCTTGAAACTATCAAAATACGATCAATAGATGCACGTATTTTACTCGGGCAAAGCAGTTAAAGGGTTAAAATAAATGTGAAGGGTCGATTATACAGATTCCCTCTGAACAGATGTTACTCAAAATTTGATAGAAGTCTACAAATTTGGTGCGAAGACCGCATATCAAATTATAAACATCTAGTTTAAAGCGTTTTCAAGTTATCTTTGTCACAGATAGGCAGTCATTTTCCAAAAAATATGTTTTTCGAATTTATGGGGGTCAGACAGTGGAAATTTGTAAAAATCTCGAGCCAGAATTTTTGACGATTTATACATTTTCTTTATATTATGTATACAAGAAAGTAAAAAATACTCAACACATACATTGTCCTATTAAGTTTTTAAATTGACTTTACTTAAAATAATAACCGTGTTACGGTATCCGACTACGTTAAAAACACTGATTATCGGACACATTGGCGATTTTTTAACAAACATATTATTATTTCTGGTAGTTCAGACCTTTTTCTTCTCAAACCAGTATATTTTTTCTTTTCTTTCTTTTTCTTTAAAAAAAAAAAAAAAAAAAAAAAAAAGGCCTGACCTATCATCTAAGGTGACAGATTTTTCAACTAAAATTTGTCTTTAACTTCCATTTTTTCAACACTTTAATTCGCATGAAATTTCTCCACCGTTAACAAAATATCTCAAAAACCAATAGAGACGACATTTATATAAACATTTCAGCGTGCGTTTTAAATAACATGGGCAATGAATTGAACGAAAAGTTTTATTGCAGGTGAAAAACTTTTTCATTAATAGGTGTTTTTAGAAAAAAAAAGTTGAGAATTTATGGAAAAAATGCATATATACTTATATTTTTAACCGTCACTTCTTTGCACCTCAAGATCTTTCTCATATTTTGGTTCATTTCATTCATCATTATGTTTTGTAACTTGAGTACAAAGAAAAATAGCACTGCTACATTACCATTTGGTGTATAGTGTTAACCCGTTAGGTTCAATGTCATTAAAATTTACTATCAATTTTCCCATTTATCAAAATATATTACATTTTGAAATTATTGTTTTTGTATTTATAGTGTTTATAATTGACAATAAAACTAAAAACAGAAAATAGTTTCTAAACAATCCAATTTTTCAGAAACTTTCCTTCGAACGTAGTCGGAGTTCAGGTGTCGTCCTCGTCATCTGACAGTGGTTCAAAATGACGAGGTCCGTCCCAAAATAGCCCTCGTGTTGCTTTAAACTGGAAGTTAATAGAACTAAACTAAACTAAACTCGAACTTCAGTCGGATACCTTAAATTTATCTGTGCTTTCAAATACTATTTAAAAAAATCTTGATCGATTGCAGAAAATGCCCATTTTAACTGTTAATGGTTCTTGAATCAATGAGAGCAATCTACATAAGACAGACAAAAGCAGAGACAACAAGGTAGACATTGGTATTTTTGTAGATAGAAATGCCAATTCGACAACTTCCAAAAAAACAATTTAATAAAATAAGTATGATGTTTTTTGAAAACAGAAAATATTACCTTCTTTTTGAAACAATATAAAACAGAAATTATATTTAGAAAATTCCAGAAAAATAATTCCGTTGGATTCTAATTTTTTAAAAGTACGTTCGGAAAAAACACACAGCGTAATAGAGAAATGGAAAACAGAAAAGAAAGGAAGAAAAACGGAAAACATACATTTTTATTTCATTTTATTTAATTGAGCAGTATTCCACAGAATCTGATATCCTCATCCATTTCAACGATGAGTATGTGTGTTGCAAATGCATTCGAAAAACGATTGTCCTACAATCACAAATTCTGCTGCGAAATGTGACTCGTTCAGGTCCAATGATCACGTGAAACGCTACTGGAATTGCTCATTCAGCATCCCTCTGTTCGATTAAATCCCCTATTCCACGATTTGATAGAGCTTTGAAAACAAATTTGATGAACGATTCTGAGATGGCAGTCAAGTGTGAAATTATTAAGCCGTAGTCCATCAAAGCACAAAAGTCCATCCACGAATATATGACAGTGTTGCTCCTTTGAGATTAAGAGTGCATTTAGATTGAAATTCTTTTTGTTAGAAAACCAATTTTTACTTATAATATAGATGAAGCAGAATGCATGTGTTAGCGCTCTACAATCCAGACCATTTGACCTCGAACGAACAATTTTGGTTCATGCATATTTTGGAAGGCGAGAATGTTCCTTATCATCATTTTTTGTTGAAATTTTTCTTAATTAAAAATTAACCTAAATTTTAGCATCATTCTATGATAACTTCCAAAATTATAAGAGCAGAAAAATGGTTTTATGTTATCTTTAAGAGTGAGAGAGGTCTCCTCAAAACATTCTGGCATCTGCCATGTCAAAAAGAAAATGTCTTACATGGCATTGATGCGTAATGCTTATGAAATATTAACTTTCCGCGAGAATTTGTCATTTTTACTGAATCCATCATGTCATCCTTGGCAGATATTTGGTAATTAATCTCTAGCATGCGTTAAAAGTACCCGAAAATCGAATTTGTGCTTTCAACACGTATTTCCCAGCTGATTGGAAGAAATTTGTCTTTAATTTCAATTTTAATTTTCATAAAAATTATCCATCTTTAACATGATATCACAAAAACTAATAGAGGTCTTTGCATAAAAATTTCAGCACGTGTTTAAAATAATATGGGCTATGAAATGAACCAAAAGTTTTATTGTTGATGAAATACTTTTTCACTTATGGTTAAAATGCAAATATGCGTATATTTCTACCCATCACTTCTTTGCATCTCAAGATTTTTCTTACATTTTGGTTCCTTTCATTCTTCATTATATTCTATCACTTGTGTACAAAGAGCAATAGAATTGCTGCATTACCATTTTGCGTAGTTGTTAACTATTTTGGTTCAATTTCATTAAAAGTTACTATAAATTTTCCTACTTCTCAGAATATATTAGATTTTCAAATAGTTTTTTTTTTTTTTTGCATTTATACTGTTTATAATTGACAAAATATCTAAAAATCATTAATTTTTGTTTAAAAATTTCAGTTTTCCATAAATTTTCCTTCGAACGTAGTCGGGTGCCTTAATTCAACCCATCAGTTTTATTTAAAGGAATGTGCAGGGCAGCCACTCTAATAAGGGTTCGGCAGTTAAGTTGTAACGTTTTAGTACTGGACGTACATCTAATATCAAAATAGTTTAAAAATGAAGTAAATAATTATATTTTATTTAACTTGAACAAAAAAAAGCTTTGCTGAATCACAATTTTAAAATTAATACAAATTTTCTGCTCTGTGAGTCTTATTAAATAAAATAATCGTGACACACTAATATTTGAAACAAATAGAGCTGAAATTCTATCACAAAAACTGACATATTTACGAAAATTTGAATACCAATTATTTTATAAAAACGGCCAATTTTATGACTTTCTCTAAATAGATTTGTCAATTAGAGCAAAGGTGTCTCAAGGCAGATTGCTCTATGACAATGAATAAGCTGAATGCTCTAAAATTAGAATATTAATAAATCCTTCAGATTTAACCGAAAAATACAGAAATATTCATTCACTTATTTTAAAATGAGAGTGTCAAGAATATTTGATATACATGCTTCTTTAAAACCAAAAGAATATTCAAATTAAAATTTTCTTTAATGTACATTTATTGATCTAAACAAAATGGAATTCTGGTGACGTGATTGGTCGTCAAAGGCGGCAAGTGTAAAATAAAATACGAAATATTTCGACAATTAAAAATCTCAAATAGTCACTATTTTATAATAGTGGATTATGTAATTTTTTTTCAAAACT